>BRYE01000010.1:3858073-3873073 GCA_030159115.1 Actinidia arguta var. hypoleuca | reverse complement strand
CTAAATCTTGCTTTCAACATTATAATAGTTGCTAAAAATCAAACTGGTTTGATAAAACAAAAACCATTCACAAGTTATAAAGCTGACTTTTATATCAATCACTAAAAGAAGAATCAGCTAAGACAATATATAAAAACATCAAAATGAAACTTTAAAACTGTTTTGACGAAATAAAAAACATTCAGATGTAATGAATATAGGATTTGTTTCCGTCAAACAAAATAAAATTTCAAAAATGTTTTGACAAAATGAAAAACATTCAGATGTAATAAATATAGGATTTGTTTCCTTCAAACAAAATAAAATTTCAAAGCTGTTTTGACAAAATGAATAACATTCAGATGTAATAAATATAGGATTTGTTTCCTTCAAACAAAACATAAAAGTTAAGAAATTGAATAAAATTATGCCAATTTATGATGTAAAAAAGTTAGTTGTTTAAGTTGTCGTTTTTTTTTGTTTTTTGTAATTGTGTTTTTACTTTTTATTTTTATTTTTATTTCAATTACGATGCAACTGTGTAATTTAAATGTGTAATGACTACGAATAACAACTTATTCAACCACTTTAATGCCCCTGCTTAGGTTACAAGCTCGTGCTACCGAGCTCGGCAATTATTTCGTGATTGGATTGTGCTTATAAACGAAATAGTATCTCGATTTTCTATCGATGTGGGAAGAAAGAAAAATAAGGTGTCATTTCTTATTTTAAGTATTGTTTAGTTTTTGCCCAAATTGATAATACAGGTGCCCCTACTTAAACTAACTAGATTACAAGTCTATTTAATTACAGGTTTCAAACGAGTAAAAGGAAGACACAGAACGAGACTAAATCTTGCTTTCAACATTATAATAGTTGCTAAAAATCAAACTGGTTTGATAAAACAAAAACCATTCACAAGTTATAAAGCTGACTTTTATATCAATCACTAAAAGAAGAATCAGCTAAGACAATATATAAAAACATCAAAATGAAACTTTAAAACTGTTTTGACGAAATAAAAACCATTCAGATCTAATAAATATAGGATTTGTTTCCGTCAAACAAAATAAAATTTCAAAAATGTTTTGACAAAATGAAAAACATTCAGATGTAATAAATATAGGATTTGTTTCCTTCAAACAAAATAAAATTTCAAAACTGTTTTGACAAAATGAAAAACATTCAGATGTAATAAATATAGGATTTGTTTCCTTAAAACAAAACATAAAAGTTAAGAAATTGAATAAAATTATGCCAATTTATGATATAAAAAAGTTAGTTGTTTAAGTTGTCGTTTTTTTTTTGTTTTTTGTAATTGTGTTTTTACTTTTTTTTTTGTTTTTTCTATTTCACATACGATGCAACTATGTAATTTAACTGTGTAATGACTACGAGTAACAACTTATTCAACCACTTTAATGCCCCTGCTTAAGTTACAAGCTCGTGCTACCGAGCTCGGCAATTATTTCGTGATTGGATTGTGCTTATAAACGAAATAGTATCTCGATTTTCTATCGATGTGGGAAGAAAGAAAAATAAGGTGTCATTTCTTATTTTAAGTATTGTTTAGTTTTTGCCCAAATTGATAATACAGGTGCCCCTACTTAAACTAACTAGATTACAAGTCTATTTAATTACAGGTTTCAAACGAGTAAAAGGAAGACACAGAACGAGACTAAATCTTGCTTTCAACATTATAATAGTTGCTAAAAATCAAACTGGTTTGATAAAACAAAAACCATTCACAAGTTATAAAGCTGACTTTTATATCAATCACTAAAAGAAGAATCAGCTAAGACAATATATAAAAACATCAAAATGAAACTTTAAAACTGTTTTGACGAAATAAAAACCATTCAGATCTAATAAATATAGGATTTGTTTCCGTCAAACAAAATAAAATTTCAAAAATGTTTTGACAAAATGAAAAACATTCAGATGTAATAAATATAGGATTTGTTTCCTTCAAACAAAATAAAATTTCAAAACTGTTTTGACAAAATGAAAAACATTCAGATGTAATAAATATAGGATTTGTTTCCTTAAAACAAAACATAAAAGTTAAGAAATTGAATAAAATTATGCCAATTTATGATATAAAAAAGTTAGTTGTTTAAGTTGTCGTTTTTTTTTTGTTTTTTGTAATTGTGTTTTTACTTTTTTTTTTGTTTTTTCTATTTCACATACGATGCAACTATGTAATTTAACTGTGTAATGACTACGAGTAACAACTTATTCAACCACTTTAATGCCCCTGCTTAAGTTACAAGCTCGTGCTACCGAGCTCGGCAATTATTTCGTGATTGGATTGTGCTTATAAACGAAATAGTATCTCGATTTTCTATCGATGTGGGAAGAAAGAAAAATAAGGTGTCATTTCTTATTTTAAGTATTGTTTAGTTTTTGCCCAAATTGATAATACAGGTGCCCCTACTTAAACTAACTAGATTACAAGTCTATTTAATTACAGGTTTCAAACGAGTAAAAGGAAGACACAGAACGAGACTAAATCTTGCTTTCAACATTATAATAGTTGCTAAAAATCAAACTGGTTTGATAAAACAAAAACCATTCACAAGTTATAAAGCTGACTTTTATATCAATCACTAAAAGAAGAATCAGCTAAGACAATATATAAAAACATCAAAATGAAACTTTAAAACTGTTTTGACGAAATAAAAACCATTCAGATCTAATAAATATAGGATTTGTTTCCGTCAAACAAAATAAAATTTCAAAAATGTTTTGACAAAATGAAAAACATTCAGATGTAATAAATATAGGATTTGTTTCCTTCAAACAAAATAAAATTTCAAAACTGTTTTGACAAAATGAAAAACATTCAGATGTAATAAATATAGGATTTGTTTCCTTAAAACAAAACATAAAAGTTAAGAAATTGAATAAAATTATGCCAATTTATGATATAAAAAAGTTAGTTGTTTAAGTTGTCGTTTTTTTTTTGTTTTTTGTAATTGTGTTTTTACTTTTTTTTTTGTTTTTTCTATTTCACATACGATGCAACTATGTAATTTAACTGTGTAATGACTACGAGTAACAACTTATTCAACCACTTTAATGCCCCTGCTTAAGTTACAAGCTCGTGCTACCGAGCTCGGCAATTATTTCGTGATTGGATTGTGCTTATAAACGAAATAGTATCTCGATTTTCTATCGATGTGGGAAGAAAGAAAAATAAGGTGTCATTTCTTATTTTAAGTATTGTTTAGTTTTTGCCCAAATTGATAATACAGGTGCCCCTACTTAAACTAACTAGATTACAAGTCTATTTAATTACAGGTTTCAAACGAGTAAAAGGAAGACACAGAACGAGACTAAATCTTGCTTTCAACATTATAATAGTTGCTAAAAATCAAACTGGTTTGATAAAACAAAAACCATTCACAAGTTATAAAGCTGACTTTTATATCAATCACTAAAAGAAGAATCAGCTAAGACAATATATAAAAACATCAAAATGAAACTTTAAAACTGTTTTGACGAAATAAAAACCATTCAGATCTAATAAATATAGGATTTGTTTCCGTCAAACAAAATAAAATTTCAAAAATGTTTTGACAAAATGAAAAACATTCAGATGTAATAAATATAGGATTTGTTTCCTTCAAACAAAATAAAATTTCAAAACTGTTTTGACAAAATGAAAAACATTCAGATGTAATAAATATAGGATTTGTTTCCTTAAAACAAAACATAAAAGTTAAGAAATTGAATAAAATTATGCCAATTTATGATATAAAAAAGTTAGTTGTTTAAGTTGTCGTTTTTTTTTTGTTTTTTGTAATTGTGTTTTTACTTTTTTTTTTGTTTTTTCTATTTCACATACGATGCAACTATGTAATTTAACTGTGTAATGACTACGAGTAACAACTTATTCAACCACTTTAATGCCCCTGCTTAAGTTACAAGCTCGTGCTACCGAGCTCGGCAATTATTTCGTGATTGGATTGTGCTTATAAACGAAATAGTATCTCGATTTTCTATCGATGTGGGAAGAAAGAAAAATAAGGTGTCATTTCTTATTTTAAGTATTGTTTAGTTTTTGCCCAAATTGATAATACAGGTGCCCCTACTTAAACTAACTAGATTACAAGTCTATTTAATTACAGGTTTCAAACGAGTAAAAGGAAGACACAGAACGAGACTAAATCTTGCTTTCAACATTATAATAGTTGCTAAAAATCAAACTGGTTTGATAAAACAAAAACCATTCACAAGTTATAAAGCTGACTTTTATATCAATCACTAAAAGAAGAATCAGCTAAGACAATATATAAAAACATCAAAATGAAACTTTAAAACTGTTTTGACGAAATAAAAACCATTCAGATCTAATAAATATAGGATTTGTTTCCGTCAAACAAAATAAAATTTCAAAAATGTTTTGACAAAATGAAAAACATTCAGATGTAATAAATATAGGATTTGTTTCCTTCAAACAAAATAAAATTTCAAAACTGTTTTGACAAAATGAAAAACATTCAGATGTAATAAATATAGGATTTGTTTCCTTAAAACAAAACATAAAAGTTAAGAAATTGAATAAAATTATGCCAATTTATGATATAAAAAAGTTAGTTGTTTAAGTTGTCGTTTTTTTTTTGTTTTTTGTAATTGTGTTTTTACTTTTTTTTTTGTTTTTTCTATTTCACATACGATGCAACTATGTAATTTAACTGTGTAATGACTACGAGTAACAACTTATTCAACCACTTTAATGCCCCTGCTTAAGTTACAAGCTCGTGCTACCGAGCTCGGCAATTATTTCGTGATTGGATTGTGCTTATAAACGAAATAGTATCTCGATTTTCTATCGATGTGGGAAGAAAGAAAAATAAGGTGTCATTTCTTATTTTAAGTATTGTTTAGTTTTTGCCCAAATTGATAATACAGGTGCCCCTACTTAAACTAACTAGATTACAAGTCTATTTAATTACAGGTTTCAAACGAGTAAAAGGAAGACACAGAACGAGACTAAATCTTGCTTTCAACATTATAATAGTTGCTAAAAATCAAACTGGTTTGATAAAACAAAAACCATTCACAAGTTATAAAGCTGACTTTTATATCAATCACTAAAAGAAGAATCAGCTAAGACAATATATAAAAACATCAAAATGAAACTTTAAAACTGTTTTGACGAAATAAAAACCATTCAGATCTAATAAATATAGGATTTGTTTCCGTCAAACAAAATAAAATTTCAAAAATGTTTTGACAAAATGAAAAACATTCAGATGTAATAAATATAGGATTTGTTTCCTTCAAACAAAATAAAATTTCAAAACTGTTTTGACAAAATGAAAAACATTCAGATGTAATAAATATAGGATTTGTTTCCTTAAAACAAAACATAAAAGTTAAGAAATTGAATAAAATTATGCCAATTTATGATATAAAAAAGTTAGTTGTTTAAGTTGTCGTTTTTTTTTTGTTTTTTGTAATTGTGTTTTTACTTTTTTTTTTGTTTTTTCTATTTCACATACGATGCAACTATGTAATTTAACTGTGTAATGACTACGAGTAACAACTTATTCAACCACTTTAATGCCCCTGCTTAAGTTACAAGCTCGTGCTACCGAGCTCGGCAATTATTTCGTGATTGGATTGTGCTTATAAACGAAATAGTATCTCGATTTTCTATCGATGTGGGAAGAAAGAAAAATAAGGTGTCATTTCTTATTTTAAGTATTGTTTAGTTTTTGCCCAAATTGATAATACAGGTGCCCCTACTTAAACTAACTAGATTACAAGTCTATTTAATTACAGGTTTCAAACGAGTAAAAGGAAGACACAGAACGAGACTAAATCTTGCTTTCAACATTATAATAGTTGCTAAAAATCAAACTGGTTTGATAAAACAAAAACCATTCACAAGTTATAAAGCTGACTTTTATATCAATCACTAAAAGAAGAATCAGCTAAGACAATATATAAAAACATCAAAATGAAACTTTAAAACTGTTTTGACGAAATAAAAACCATTCAGATCTAATAAATATAGGATTTGTTTCCGTCAAACAAAATAAAATTTCAAAAATGTTTTGACAAAATGAAAAACATTCAGATGTAATAAATATAGGATTTGTTTCCTTCAAACAAAATAAAATTTCAAAACTGTTTTGACAAAATGAAAAACATTCAGATGTAATAAATATAGGATTTGTTTCCTTAAAACAAAACATAAAAGTTAAGAAATTGAATAAAATTATGCCAATTTATGATATAAAAAAGTTAGTTGTTTAAGTTGTCGTTTTTTTTTTGTTTTTTGTAATTGTGTTTTTACTTTTTTTTTTGTTTTTTCTATTTCACATACGATGCAACTATGTAATTTAACTGTGTAATGACTACGAGTAACAACTTATTCAACCACTTTAATGCCCCTGCTTAAGTTACAAGCTCGTGCTACCGAACTCGGCAATTATTTCGTGATTGGATTGTGCTTATAAAGGAAATAGTATCTCGATTTTCTATCGATGTGGGAAGAAAGAAAAATAAGGTATCATTTCTTATTTTAAGTATTGTTTAGTTTTTGCCCAAATTGATAATACAGGTGCCCCTACTTAAACTAACTAGATTACAAGTCTATTTAATTACAGATTTCAAACGAGTAAAAGGAAGACACAGAACTAGACTAAATCTTGCCTTCATCATTACAATAGTCGCTAAAAACCAAACTGGTTTGATAAAACAAAAACCATTCACAAGTTATAACGCTAATTTTTATATCAATCACCAAAAGAAGAACCAGCTAAGACAATATATAAAAACATCAAAATAAAACTTTAAAACTGTTTTGACGAAATAAAAAACATTCAGATGTAATAAATATAGGATTTATTGCCTTCAAATAAAATAAAATTTCAAAACTGTTTTGACGAAATGAAAAATATTCAGATGTAATAAATATAGGATTTGTTTCCTTCAAACAAAACATAAAGGTTAAGAAATTGAATAAAATTTTGCCAATTTATGATGTAAAAAAGTTAGTTGTTTAAGTTGTCGTATTTTTTATTTTTTGTAACTGTGCTTTTACTTTTTTTTATTTTTTTTATTTCAATTACGATGCAACTGGGTAATTTAACTGTGCAATGACTATGAGTAACAACTTATTCAACCACTTTAATGCCCCTGCTTAGGTTACAAGCTCGTGTTACCGAACTCGGCAATTATTTCGTGATTGGATTGTGCTTGTAAAGGAAATAGTATCTCGATTTTCTTTCGATGTGGGAAAAAAGAAAAATAAGGAATCATTTCTTATTTTAAGTAATATTTAGTTTTTGCCCAAATTGATAATACAGGTGCCCCTACTTAAACTAACAAGATTACAAGTCTGTTTAATTACATATTTCAAACGAGTAAAAGGAAGACACAGAACAAGACTAAATCTTGCCTTCATCATTACAATAATTGCTAAAAATCAAACTGGTTTGATAAAACAAAAACCATTGAGAATGTTATAAAGCTAATTTTTATATCAATCACCAAATGAAGAACCAACTAAGACAATATATAAAAACATCAAAATAAAACTTTAAAACTGTTTTGACGAAATAAAAAACATTCAGATGTAATAAATATAGGATTTATTTCCTTCAAATAAAATAAAATTTCAAAACTGTTTTGACGAAATGAAAAATATTCAGATGTAATAAATATAGGATTTGTTTCCTTTAAACAAAACATAAAGGTTAAGAAATTGAATAAAATTATGCCAATTTATGATTTAAAAAAGTTAGTTGTTTAAGTTGTCGTTTTTTTTTTGTTTTTTGTAATTGTGTTTTTACTTTTTATTTTTATTTTTATTTCAATTACGATGCAACTGTGTAATGACTACGGGTAAAAACTTATTCAACCACTTTAATGCCCCTTCTTAGGTTACAAGCTCTTGCTTCCGAGCTCGACAATTATTTCGTGATTGGATTGTGCTTATAAAGGAAATAGTATCTCGATTTTCTATCGATGTGGGAAGAAAGAAAAATAAGGTATCATATCTTATTTTAAGTATTGTTTAGTTTTTGCCCAAATTGATAATACAGGTGCCCCTACTTAAACTAACTAGATTAAAAGTCAATTTAATTACACATTTCAAACGAGTAAAAGAAAGACACAGAACGAGACTAAATCTTGCCTTCATCATTATAATAGTTGCTAAAAATCAAACTGGTTTGATAAACTAAAAACCATTCACAAGTTATATAGCTAATTTTTATGTCAATCACCAAAAGAAGAATCAGCTAAGACAATATATAAAAACATCAAAATAAAATTTGAAAACTGTTTTGACGAAATAAAAAACATTCAAATGTAATAAATATAGGATTTGTTTCCTTCAAACAAAATAAAATTTCAAAACCTTTTTGACAAAATGAAAAACATTCAGATGTAATAAATATAGGATTTGTTTCCTTCAAACAAAACATAAAAGTTATGTCAATTATGATGTAAAAAAGTTAGTTTTTTAAGTTGTCGTATTTTTTTTTTTTTTGTAACTGTGTTTTTACTTCTTTTTTTTGTTTTTTTTATTTCAATTACGATGCAACTGTGTAATTTAACTGTGTAATGACTACGAGTAACAACTAAATCAACCACTTTAATGCCCCTGCTTAGGTTACAAGCTCGTGCTACCGAGCTCGGCAATTATTTCGTGATTGGATTGTGCTTATAAAGGAAATGGTATCTCGATTTTCTTTCGATGTGGGAAGAAAGAAAAATAAGGTATCATTTCTTATTTTAAGTATTGTTTAGTTTTTGCCCAAATTGATAATACAGGTGCCCCTACTTAAACTAACTAGATTACAAGTCTATTTAATTACAGATTTCAAACGAGTAAAAGCAAGACACAGAACGAGACTAAATCTTGCCTTCATCATTATAATAGTTGCTAAAAATCAAATTGGTTTGATAAACTAAAAACCATTCACAAGTTATATAGCTAATTTTTATGTCAATCACCCAAAGAATAAACAACTAAGATAATATATAAAAACATAAAAATAAAATTTTAAAACTGTTTTTGACAAAATAAAAAATATTCAAATGTAATAAATATAGGATTTGTTTCCTTCAAACAAAACATAAAAGTTAAGAAATTTAATAAAATTGTGCCGATTTATGATGTAAAAAAGTTAGTTTCTTAAGTTGTCGTATTTTTTTTTTGGATTTTTTATTTTTTGTAACTATGTTTTTACTTTTTTTTTTCTTTTTTTATTTCAATTACGGTGCAACTGTGTAACTTAATTGTGTAATGACTACGAGTAACAACTTATTCAATCACTTTAATGCCCCTGCTTAGGTTACAAGCTCGTGCTACTGAGCTCGGCAATTATTCTATGACTAGATTGTTCTTATAAAGGAAATAGTATCTTGATTTTCTATCGATGTGGGAAGAAAGAAAAATAAGATAGCATTTCTTATTTAAGGTATTGTTTGGTTTTTGCCCAAATTGATAGTACAAGTGCCCCTAATTAAACTAACTAGATTACAAGTCTATTTATTACAACTTTCGAGCTAGTAAAATGAAGATAAGGAACGGGACCAAATATTGCCTTCATCATTATAATAGTTGCTGCAAGTCAAACTGGCTTGATGAACTAAAAACCATTCACAAGTTATATAGATAATCTTTATATCAATCACCTAAAGAAGAACACCTAAGACAATTTAGAAAAACATCAAGCTAAAATTTTAGTACTATTTTGACAAAATAAAAAACATTCGGAAGTAATAAATATAGGATTTGTTTCCTTCAAACAAAAAATATAAGTTAAGAAATTGAAGCTAATTGTGCCGATTTATGACGGAAAAAAGTTAGTTATTTAAGTGTGTGTTTTTGTTATTTAACTTTTTTTATTTTTTGTAACGATATTTTTACTTTTTTTTTCAAATTTTTTGTTCTGTTTTTTACTTCAACTATGTAATGACTGTGAGTAACAACTTATTCAACCCATTTAGTTCCCCTGCTTACGTTACAAGCTTGTGCTACTGAGCTCTACAATTATTCCGTGACTGGATTGTCGCTGTAAAGGAAATAGTATCTCGATTTCCTATCGATGTGGGAAAAAAATAAAAAATAAGATAGCATTTCTTATTTTAGGTATTGTTTGGTATTTGTCCAAATTGATAGTACAAGTGTCTCTAATTAAATTAACTAGATTACAAGTCTATTCAATTACACTCAAACGAGTAAAATAAAGACCAAATGGGAAACTAAATGTTGCCTTTTTTAATATAATAGCTACAAATGAAACTGATTTGATGAACTATAAACCATTAGCAAGTGATATAGCTAGCATTTATATCAATCACCAAACAACAAAGCTAATAGAATTTAACTCAATTTTTGAGAACCAAAATATCTAAAGAAAATTTTGGAATGGTCGAAATAAAAATCATTCAGATGTAATAAATATATAATTTTTTTCTGTGTAAACAAAAAAATAAAAGTTAAGAAGTTGAATATTGATGTGGGGAAATACATCACCCTACTGATATTCTAAGTCAGGCACATCACCTAGAGGATCGCGTCGCCGTTACATCAATATAGTCCTGGTCACCCATCGCATTTTTGTCAATATGTGTATAAGCCTTTCTCCAGTTCGCCATTAGGCGAGGTGGTCTACGTCCCCAAACCAGAGTCCATCTCCAGGAGGGCTCTATATCCACAAGGACTCCAACTACTCAAGAGTTCTTTGTCACTCCTCCACCTGATCAAAGTTCACCTCCACAAGGATTCCATATCTATAGGAAAACAGTATATATCACGGCTCCTATGATTGTGGGCTGCTCTCTATATGGCAATCTCCTATTATTTCTCATGTATCTCAGGGATATACTTCTCAAACATGGATGCCCGAAAATCTCTCTTGATTATCCTTACATGGATCTCCAGTCTCTACCTATATAAAGGCCGCTCCCCCATAATAAAAAAGTATGCTCAATAGTTAATATGTAACTCGTATATTTTCATAAAGCTCTGCTATTACACTTTTCTTAGCTGATATTCGTCTTGGTCTAATCTTCACGTCGAAGGGCTTTTGAGCAGCCTTATCCCAACCGATCATGTTCGTTCATATTCTGCGCAAGTCGCCCGAGTTATTGCCAAAGTCCAGAGCTGAGGTGAAAAAAGCAATTCTGACTGTTAGTTGTTTGCCCCAATTTTCTACCACAACAAATATAATTACATTGAAATATGATTTGTGACTTAAAAAAGTTAGTTGTTTAAGTCGTCGTATTTTTGTGTTTTTACCTTTTTGTTTTTGTTTTTGTTTTTTGTTTTTTGTTATTTTGTTTTACTTTTTCATTTTTTTGTTATTTTTTACTTCAATTGTGTAATGCAAATGTGTAATTGACTGCGACTAAGGACTTATTCAACCCACTTTAATACCTCCGCTTAGGTTACAAGCCCGTGCTACTAAGCTCATCAATTATTCCGTTACAATGTCTCAATTTTTCTATCGATGTGGGAAGAAAGAAAATAAATTTTGATTTCTTACTATTAGGTTTCGTTTAGTTTTTTTTGCCTAAATCGACAGTACAATCGCCCAAATAAAAACTGACCAGATTACAAATATTTTCAATTACATTCAACGGTTTTCAAGCAAGTGAAATGAAGGCAAAGAGGGAGATTGTTTTAGAGATATATTATTTCAATACAAATAATAGTCAAACTATAAATTTTATGGAAATATACTTAAATGAAGGGAAACAAAGCTGGCTTATGAAGGAAATAATATCTTGCATTTTTCTAGGTTCTTGTTTGTTGAATGAGAGGAGAGGAAATCGAGAATAGACACCTGCGACAATTTTACGGCTGCGTAGGTAGTTTCAATCCTCCGTCCGGTTAACTAGCGGTGCCCGACCTACAAGCACAGGAACAATGAGACCTACCACCAAAGTTGTTTTTGAGAAACGACCTTCTGATGGTCAAATTAAACTTCTGAAAATGTAGAGAGATAAAATGTATGTATGTTCCAATAGCAAGGTTTACGTACCTCTGTGAGAACAACAATGTTCTCTTTTATTTCTTAGCTCAGTGCCTGGCGCGCGTGCTTGTATGCGTTGGTTGTTGTATCAGTGAGTAGGCGGCTGATCCAGCCATACCCTTACGGCGTGGTTAATAACTCATGATCAACTGTCAGCGTCTCCATCCAAGCGTGGGGGCTATCAGAAGGAACTCTGACGTTCAAGTCACCTTCTGTCTTCCGACATCCCTCGGAAATATCCTTGGCCGTTGTCCCTCACCCGAGCTTCCAGCGCAGTTATTATTCTAAACTCACTGAGTTGCGACGACTCGGATGAAACGAAGGCCTTGGCTCAAACGGTATGTCTTCAGTAGTGACTACTCCGAGCTCCGGCGCAGAGGACCTACGAGTTCGCTCTGTAGCAAGGGCTCGATGTGGACCCTGCCCTAGCAAGGTCAATGCCCAATGGTATCTGCACCGAGCTCCAGCGCAAAGGACCACCGTGCTTGCTCCTTAAAGGTAACTCGGTGGAGGTCCCTGCCCTAGCAAGGCCAAATTACGTTGTTGTATAACTTATCCCTTTATAATTTTTATCGATGAGGGAACAGAGAAACGATACGATTTCTCGATGTGGGACAAACGAAATAAGATACCAGTTTTGTTATTACTAGGTATCGTTGAGTTTTTTCCTATGTTGTTAACACAATTTCCAAATTAAACTTGCTTAGATTACAAGTCTCTTCCGTTGCACTTAAACTGCTTTTGACCGAGTGAAATGAATACCAATAGGGAGATTAAATGTTGCTTTCTTCATTTGGATGGTTGCTACGAATGAAACCGCCGACCCTACAAAATATAAACCATTCACAAGTAATAATAAAGCTAAGTTTTATTTTTTCCTAATTCCTCGTTAAAGAAGAAATAGTTGTTTTCGTAAAGCTGTCCAACTCATACTTCTCACCTTATACTTTACCAACTAGCTATTTATAGAAATAAAATGACGAAATACTCCTCATCCCAAAGATACCCAAACCACCCTCTCTCTCACTTTGCAGATCTACCCCACACTAGAGTCACTGTTGTGGCCTCTATCCGTAGTTATCAGAATCGGATCGAACCGACAGATTCAACCGGGAACCGGACACTTAACTGGTTCGGTAAATATATTTTACCAAAAATACAAGCGAACCGGATTGAATCGGTTGAATCGACCGGTATTTTATCGAATCGGCCGGTATTTTAACCGGAAAAATTGCGATCGAGAACCTCAACGAGAGATACAATCACACAAATCTCGAACAATCTACGCAAAATCCGATCGAGGAATCTCTAATCGCAACAAAAATCGCTAAAGCTATTTGAAATCATCACAAAATTTTCGCAAAATAATTTTTGAAATTTAAAAATAATAATATTCCATGTAATATTTTGATACTTTTAAATATATTTTATATAATCAACTTTCAAACACCTACATAGTAGTTGAAGGGGTAAAACACCTACATAGCAATACTTTTAAATATATTCCATATAATTTTTTATTATTTATTAATTATAAAATCGGTTGAACCATTATTGAACCAGTGCCTTGAACGATTCAATGTCCGGTTCGATTCTGATAACTATGCCTCTATCAGTCCACAAGCCATTGGTTGCCGTTCAACACCCCACCACCGGCCACCATTTTGTTTAATTGCTTGATAATACATTTTTAATTATAGGATATAAAATGTATTTATTCGTTTTCTATTAAACTAAGGGTGGAGGAATTATAGACAAATTCAATGAAAATAACTATTCTACAGCTTCTACAGCAAACGCAACTTAGCTGCGTAAATCCATTGTTCATATTATGTTTAATAGTTAATAGTTATATTATTTTAAATGCATTGTTCATATATTTTTAAATAATGATAATTTTGTTGAAATCATGTTTATAATTTAAAAATTATACATATTTTAGTGAAAAGTAAAAATAGAAAAGAGTATTTTATGAGTGAGTCTCCATATTAGAAGAGTAAAAATAGAGTCTCTATTTCGGAGTTTCAAAATAAAATATATTAAAGTTTTATTTTAAAGTTCTATAGCTTAGTTAGAGCCGTTCTTACGAAGATAAGAATGCGAAGTGAGCTCTTTAATTTCTCTTAAGAAACAATCCACAACTTCGTAATCCGAACAAGCCTAATAAACCTAATAACATTTCATAAAAAGAAATGCTACACAAATTAACAAATTTTATTATTTCTTTTTATAAATTAATGTGACGTAAAATAAAGAAACCTGTGAATATGAATCTGTACCCACTTAAATGATGTGATAAGTTCCATTTCAGTAAGTAAAAATAAGTTTGTAAAAATTATTAAAGTGTATAGCATTACTCTTGTGCAAAAACAAATCGAATCTATACTATTATTAAAAGAACATCTTGAAGTCGGCTTACTCTTTTTTTATACCCAAAATACCCCCCAAATGCTTCACAATAATAACTACTATATAAATAAAAAAATAAAATCAATCTACGTTCAAGAATCAATTGTACTCCTTCACATGCATCGCGTGGACGTCCACGGCTAATTATAAAATAAATAATAATAACATTGCATGAAACTCAAAGCCTTCGTCAAAAAGGAAAAGCAAGGCAAGAGAGCTTCAATGAATTTTCCAGCATTGATTTTCCAAGGGAGTGGCTTCGTTGTAATAGACTGAAGACTTCCTCATCATTTACCCAAAAATATATAAATAAAATCATTAGACAAAGTTTGCCACGACATTTTATCGTCTTTTGTGGTACAGTATACTCTCAAAAGTTTTTTAAATTGTTTTTTTTTTTTTTTTCCCGGAAACATGTCACGTTCAGGAATGGATCCGGTATGGCAATTGGAGAGATCACTGCCCCAAAATTTTAAAAAAACAACAACTCAATTTTATAATAGTATTATTTATTTATAGTTTAAATGATATACGCTCAACACCCTAAGATTGAAATTAGAATCATATTTCCCGAATAAGTTACGAATTTCAAATTTTGTACATA
>BRYE01000010.1:3810573-3813073 GCA_030159115.1 Actinidia arguta var. hypoleuca | reverse complement strand
ATGGAATTCACTTAACTCAATGGATCATTTCAAGAGCCTCCCCGAGGTATCTGGTCGTTGGAGAATCTGTTTTAACGGTTGATCAGTTAGCATGGTGATGGGATAGGCTTGAAAATAATGACAAAGTTTTCTTGTGGCGATCAGAAGGGCGTAGGCGAGCTTCTCAATCATTATATATCTGTTTTCAGTACTCATCAAGACCTTACTAACATAATATACCAGTTTTTGGACACGGTCCACTTCTCGGATGAGCACGACACTTACTGCTGTGGGCGAAATGGAGAGGTATATGAACAATTCTTCGCCCGTGATTGGAACCACAAGCAGAGGAGGTGATCCCAAATACTTTTTGAGCTATTGAAACGCTTTCTCCGATTCTTCTGTCCACTGGAAATTTTGATTTTTCCTTAGAATTTTGAAGAATGGCAAACATCTGTCCGCTGATTTGAAAACAAACCGGTTGAGGGCGGCAATTTGCCCAGTTAACTACTGAATCTCGTGGATATTTTTGGGTGAGCTCATCCTGAGTAGAGCATGAATTTGGTCCGGGTTTCCTTCAATCCCTCGTTTGGTTACCAAGAATTCTAAGAATTTCCCAGATAATACGCCAAAAATGCATTTGAAAGGATTTAACATCATCCTGTATTTTCTCAGAATGTTGAAAGCTTCTTCAAGGTGGGCGATGTGGTTGTTTGCTTCGAGACTCTTGACGAGCATGTCGTCTATGTATACTTTCATGGTCTTTCCAATCAGTTCTTTGAATATCTTGTTCACTAATCTTTGATATATAACCCCAGCGTTTTTAAGACCAAATGGCATGACCTTGTAGCAATACAATCCTCGTTCCGTTATAAATGAAGTCTTTTCTATATCGGGGGAGAACATCTTGATCTGGTGATATCCTGAAAAGGCATCCATGAAACTAAGAAGCTCGTGCTTAGATATGGCGTCGATTATTAAATCAATTTTGGGTAAAGGGAAACTGTCTTTTGGGCACGCCTTGTTGAGATCAGTATAGTCAACGCATGCTCTCCACTTTCCCCCTTTTTAGGAACGACGACGATATTGGCTAACCATTCCGGGTAATGGGCTTCCTTGATAACCTTAGCTCTGATGAGTTTGGTAACCTCCTTGTCAATAACTCGAAATCGCTCGGGGGTGAATTTCCTTCTCTTCTGGCGAACTGGAGGATTTGCCGAATTGATATGTAATTTATACATGGCGACTTAGGGATCAATACCAGGGACTTCACCTTGGGACCATGCAAAAATATCAAAGTTTCTTTTTAAGAATTCCACTAAAGCACTGCGCAATTCGTTGGTAAATTCTGTTCCGATCATAACGTGGCGATCAGGATATTCCGGATGTATGGAGATTGGGGTAGTTTCTTCAAGGGGTTTGATGTTTTCGGTTTCTCAGGGATCCATCAAGACGACCTATTCCACCTCGTCCCTCAGAGATTCCATCTCGCCACCGTTGATCGGTAATTTCTATTGGGTATTCGGTACTGGGGAGGTTTCGATCTTTATAGCCGAAATAAAAACATTGTCTAGCCACTTTCTGGTCGCCTCGCACTTCGCCCACTCCTACTGAAGTGGAAAACTTCATTTTCAGGTGGTAGGTTGAGGTGATCACCCTAGTCCCACCTAGAGTTGGGCGACCTAAAATGGTATTGTAGGGGGAAGGGCAATTTACCACGATGAAGTCCTGCCAAACGGTAGCTTGGCTAGGTTCTGTCTCCAAAGTAACAGGCAACTTGACCCATCCCAACGGATGAGTCAGATTTCCTCCGAATCCTACCAAAGGTGTTAGGAAGGGCTGCAATTTATCAAGCCCTATTTTCATTTTTTCGAATGCTGATATGAACAGAATGTCAGCCGAACTACCATTATCAACCAATATTCTTTGGACGGTAAAATTGGCAATGATGGCTGAAATGACTAGGGCGTCGTCATGAGGTAGGTGCAGACCTCTCAAGTCATCATTGTTGAAGGTGATTGGTGGATAGATATCGGCCATTGGCGAGGAGAGATTGTAAACTTTTTCGAACAGCCTGTCAGCACTTCTGGCGTGCCTCTTTCTGGACTAATTTGAACTTCCTCCCGATCCAATCCCGCTGTGTATTACCTGAATGTCTCTAGCAGTAGGTCGATTGTCGTCGTATCTTCTTTCTAGTGAATTGGGGGAAGGGCGATCATCAACATACTTTCTCAGATACCCTCGTTTGATGAGGTCGACTATTTGCTCCTTTAGGTTAAAACAGTCTTCTGTGTTATGGCCATGGTCTCGGTGGAACTCGCAATACTTGTTCTTATTTCTCTTTCGGGATCAGTCTTGATTTTTGAGGGCCACTTGACGAACTCTTCATGCTTAATTTCTGTAAGAAGTTAGGCAATAGGAGCATTAAGCGGGGGTAACACCAACTCTATGCGGCGAGGTGGGGTACGAGGTCGCCTGTCATTGGTCCGTCTTGAGTCTTGATTAGGCTTCTTGCTCCTCC
>BRYE01000010.1:3783073-3785573 GCA_030159115.1 Actinidia arguta var. hypoleuca | reverse complement strand
TACTATTTCTAACAGTAACTATGAAGCAGTTATTGTGTAGAGAGATATTTTTTGCATGAAATAATGTGAGTCAGATTCAAATTTAAGTATACAACAATTGAGTGTTGTTTTTTAATAATATAATAGATATAGGCTGGTTCGAGCTTGGCTTATTGAAGCTTACTTCGCTTAATAAATAAAAAAAACACGGACATATTTTTAAAACACGTAAAGTTTTCAAACTAAGTTCAAACGTTCTACTATATTTGCTCAATAAATTTATAATATTTAAAAAAATTAAGCTAAGCTAAACTCGTGATTAGCTCAATTAAAACTCGATTTAGATCGGTTCATTCGATAAACAAATCAAACTTAAATATTTTATTGTTTGACTCGTTTTTCGGCTCTATGAATATAACATTTTTTTACCACTGTTTGGTGTGTGCGTGTATCTAGTATTTTAATACCTCGCATCATTACTGTACTTGAAAATGTGAATATTTTAGATAAAAAAAAATATTAAAGATGAAAAAACTCAATAATTAAAATTATTAAAAAAATATTTAAAAAATTAGGCGAAACAATTTTAATGGGTAATGATTTATACACTTTATTTTGTGTATTTATTATGTTATTTTTTAATAAATACCTAACTTACCCCTCTAAGAAAAATAAAAGTGTAATTGTATGGGAAGGGGTAGTTCCGATAGTGATTCAGAAGTGTTAATAACATTATTTTAATTTTATATAATAAAAAAAAAATATAAAGTGTATTTAATAAAAAATGAAATGTATAAATTACTATTCTTTTTAATTAAGATTTTTTTTATCTTTTTCATGGGACAGGTGTCGAAAAGGGGCATAGGCACTGTGCCATGTGTGTGCACCCTTCGTTGTGTTTAGCAAACGCCGTACGTGTTTTCCAACAAACATCCACTTGCAACAGCTTTTTCCAGCTGGAAATTCGGACCTCTTTCGAACGAGTGGCTAAAACCCCTGAATGGGTCCCACGGGCACATGGCCACGTCACCCCATTCCGAAAAGATGCCTCCTGCAATACCTAACGCGCTCACAATGGATAATGCTACGTTTATATTTTTTTTATTATAATATTTATACAACAGATATAAAATAATGTTATTTTAGTCAAATAAATACAAAATGACGTCATTTTATTTAAAGGAGAAACACGGAAGACATCGTTCTACTTATTCTTCTGTGTTTCTTCCTTAAATGAAATGACGTCATTTTGTATTTATTCGATCAAAATAAAATCGTTTTGCATTTATTGTATAAACATTATAAAACAACACACCGAACGGGTGTCAAACAAAATAAAATCCTCCCTCTAAGTATTAACATATGCACACTTGCAAATATAAAACCGAACATAAATCCGACCTAACTCACCCAAAGCACAAAATTTTGTCTCTACGACTCAGCAGTGAACTCTCTCACTAGCATGCACCTGAAAAGAAATACGGTAGAGTTATAAACTAACTACTTACTCAGTAAATATATAATTCATAATTCATATATCACATCATATCAACAGAATATAAATCTAAACAGAACGACACGATCTTCTAATCGATTAGAACACATACTACAATGTCACTCTTCTAATAACGAATGGTTCCTCATGATGTAACTAAATAAGAGACAGACGCATAAAACTTCATTTGGTCCATATTGCTATGATGATGCCAAAAATGGATCAATTCAAACAAAGGTTAACCAACGTTTGCCCACCCAAACAAAGCACTAGTTAATGTCTGCTACAGTAAATTCACGACTACACGCTCAAACAACATCCAAGGTTACTTTGGTCTTTTTAGAAACTCTCAACATGAAACTTTCAACCCTAGTTGGGACCTCAATCCTTATCTGTTTCTCTCTCCTCAATCTCTTGTACGAACATGTTCCATAGATACTTCTAGTTTCCAAATCAATCACCTACCATTAGCTCCGCCCAACCGCGCAATCTCCATGCTGTGAATGTTGACAACCTTCGGCAAGTAGCAGGCGTGCGCCGCAATTTGAACGCATGATTCGTCGGAAATGACATTTAGCATTTTTGAGGGGTATTTTTGATATATTGATTTTAACCCTTTAAATAGAATATTGTACGCTTCTCTTACGATTTGACGAGAACTTTTCTAAAAGAAAAAAACTATGTATTTCGTATTCTTTAATATAGTGATTTGGTGTAGTTCTACGAGGACATAAACACGATTTTTCGAACCTCGTATCTTTGTGTGCTCGTCTTTGTTGCATTTATTTTTGTTTGTTTTGCAATTTCTGTTATTCGTAGTTTCCAAAATTCGTACGATTATAATTGATTACCAAACATGCCCAGCCGCCCCTTAAACGTAATATAATGGTCCTTATGTGACCTCTCTTTTTTTAACATATATATACATTTTTTATTTATTTTCTTTTCCTTGATTTGTTGACACTTTGATGTGTCATGGAAGTAGAGAGCTTGTTTTGTGCAAACAAAACACAACATTGGAAGGGG
>BRYE01000010.1:3743073-3753073 GCA_030159115.1 Actinidia arguta var. hypoleuca | reverse complement strand
TTCAGTGAGTTTTATAGCATCATCCATTTATATAGGACTTCCTCAAATTTTTCAATATAGCTTCCAAGTCTTCATGTGTCTGTCGACACTTCAAGTCTTCTTCCTTCAGTTAAAACATACTATCTCTTTGTGTCAGCACTTCCATGACATGTGTATCATAAATCTTCAAGAGTTTGGCTACTGTCCATATGTGTCGACACTTTATGTACTTTGGACACTATCTTAATGTGTCAACACTTTCTATTCTAGAATCAATTATTTGGACGCGAACATTTTGTGTCGACACCTTTTGTGTTTCTGAGTTTCATGTGTCGACACTTTTTGTCCAGAACATACTTTCTTGTTTTCATTTATCTTTTGAGCATCAATCACTTCAACTTCTTCAAGATATCTTCTCTTTGGATATATGCATTTTTCAATATCTTCAATTCAGCGAGTTTTATAGCATCATCCATTTATATAGGACTTCCTCAGATTTTTCAATATAGCTTCCAAGTCTTCATGTGTCTGTCGACACTTCATGAATGTATGTCGACACTTTCTGGGCAGAAAATTTAGCTTTGCAAGATTTCATCTATTTTGTTGATCTAATGAACAATTAGGATAATACACAATCTGCACGCTAAGTAGCTAAATAGAGTCATTAGCTATTAACACAATATTTTGTTATCATCAAAATCGAGGTATTGAGTCTACATATATTTTATATATAGTTAGAATATATTTTGAATATATTTTTTGATTGTTATTTTGTTCACTTTACCATTATTTCCTTATCTAAGTTATTCATTTTATGTTTTCCTCTATATAAAGAGGACTTATACAAATTTTTTTATTAAAAACTCAATACAATATACATAAATTCTCTTTTTTTCTCTCTCTACAATTTCTTCTAACATGGTATCAGAACTATGTTCAGTGGCCTAATCTTTCGCTTCCACCACCGGCGACGGCTCTGTCGTCGTCAAATTTTTAATATTTTTTGTTTGATACGGTGGAGGGAAGGGATACAGGGTGACTAAAGAGAGTTAAGGTGTCTGAGGTGGCATGCGAAGAGAAGAAAGTGGGACCGCAAGACTGCAAAAGAGGATGGGGTAACCGTGGAATACTCATTGGTGCGCAAAATATTTCTTAGAAATTTTGGATTTGTATTACATGTGTAGAAAGAAAATGAGGCTAAAGAAAAAATATTTGGGTCCAGTATAACCCCCCTTTTACTAACATACAATTCATCCTTTTGTCCTCGTCATTTAAAATTACAAAAATATCCTTCTCTCTATATAATCTGATTTAATTTGTTTAGATGTCTTAACTATGTGAAAGGATATTTCCGTAACTTCACTCATTAAAAGAAAAAAAATATATTTGACAACGAAATAATGTAAAAATCATTATAAAAAAACAATTTCACTTTTGTATATATTCTCAAAGACAAGACACGACACGAAATAAATAAAGAAAATTAAGGAGAAATGGTGGGGGAGTTGCAGTTTCTTAACTCATAACTTGTTGACCTAATAATTATTGAACAACAACAAAATTCTTAGCCCAATATCCAACAAAATAAAATATTTCCTATTTAAATTATTACAAAACAAAAATTTTTCTTATCCATAAGATTAAGGGTTTTCAAAGTTCCGATTGGTGAGGTTTTAATAAAAAACACAAACCAAACCGCTCTTAATCGTTCAAAAAAATTTCATATCAAACCAAACTATTGGACCACTAAAACCAAACGTAGAAAGCGATTTGGTTCAGTTGGATTTAACAGTTCAAAAGCTATTTTCACCCATTGTCTATTTATAGCTAAACAAATAACAAATTATACTAAACAAAACTGTCATTTTACTTGAAAGGTGAAAATGAGCTAATCTATCATTTTAACATTTTCGTCATGTTTGAGTTTAATACTTTTGGCTCATGTTGACTAATTTATTTATCAAATACAAATTTTCTCAATTCAGACAATATGTGTGTGTGTGTGTGTGTGTGTATATATATATTGAGTCAATTGATCAGTTATTTCTATGCTCTCTTCTCTACCTTCGTTTCTGAGAAGTCTTTACCCAGTTAAAGTCCTCGATTCATTGTCCTGTTAACGCCACCTTAGTAGTAGCCACCCTACCCCTTGTCCCAGAATCCAGAGTAAGACCCGGCAGATGGAGCGTAAGACCAGGCAATTAGGATATAGAGAGTCTATGTACGGTATGTGTGAACCTAGCGTATGTGCTGAAAACATGATAAATGAGTCAAGAACTAAAATTGAATAAAATACTTTAAGGAAACTAGAATCATGAGTCGATTGTTTAGAAGTAACTCTTCAGTTACCTCACGGTCTTCTTTAACAACTATACCAAATATAGTTAATGAAGAAGAGCATGAATATCAGGATTTAGATATTGATTTAGGTAATTGGAATATACCCAAAATACCTATTAAACAAATTTATAAAACAAGCTTTTTACAGTCATCCTTTATCACAGATATGAAAGTAAAGACTGTTGAACAAGTTTACGCCTTAACTAAGGAGTATGAGTCATTTAGCCTACTTAGTAAAGAGTCTATGAAAGAGCATAGATCTAGAGGTCACAATTTTATTCATATAGGACTTGTCCAAGTCGTAGTAAAACCGTTAACAATTAAAGGTAAAAATGCGTCTATAATCTTAGGATTAAGAGATGCTAGATTTAAAGATTTTAAAACTAGTATTATGGGATTACTAGAAACAGGATTAAATGATGGACCAGTTCATTTTAATTACTATCCTGATTTTACCTTAAGTCTCAGTGATCCACATATTACTAAAGCAGTCATTTTAAATATAAAAACTACAGGTGCCTTCACAGAAATATTAGAAAGAAGTCACACAGTAGCACTTATATATAGAATATATTATAAGTGTATGAAAACTAATTTAAATGCACAAGCATTAGTAAAAAGTCCAAATGGTCAAACTTTACTTATTAAAAGTAGCACTGATAATGCTAATATTAGGATACCTAGACCAGTCATTTGGGAAGATGTTACTCTTCCAGATAGTTGGTTGTTAAACAACGAAAACTATCAAAAGAACATAAAAAATAATATAGATGACCTAGAATTTATTCAACAAAATCCAGATGGAACAGTCAATATAAGCTTTAAAGATCTAAGAAGACATACACCTTCTAGACATAGCTTTGATAATAGAAGTACTACTACAAAACTAGGAAGTACTTCCCGAAAACATAATAAAACCCCTTCTAGGCATAGCATAGATGGAGAACATATGTCACATATTTACAAAAATGATATAGACTTTATTAACCCAGTTAAAACTAAAACTACGCTAAAAGGAGTTGAGTTTTCGTCACAAGTTAGTAAAGCAAAATACAGTAGGCATCCTCCCTTTGGAAGCAAGGAGGAAGAGGAAGAAGAAGTTGAATCTTCCAATGAGTCACTTACGCAAACAGATTTTGAAGTAAGTACGCCAGTTAACCCACAACTATTAACTATTAAAGCTGAATTTAAATTTGACTTAGTAAAACTTTATGAAGAATTTAATTCAAGACATAATAAGTCAAAAAGAAAAAAAATATAAAAATAATTATTCAGAAAGTAAAAGAAAAAGAATTCTCTTTTCTTGGCAGTCATTTATGAATGAAATTAGGAGTGAAATTAATTTATTTGATTATTTAGAAAATTATTATAAAAAAGTAAATACGATTACTAAAAGTAAATGAAAAACTAGTGATAATAAAGAAATTACATCTAGTCATCCTCCCTTAGAAACCATACATATAGAACACAAGGAGTCAGTAATCAAAGTTTCGCCTTTTAAGGTACCTAGCGATAATACTAAATTTAAAAAAGTCATAGAACAAAATAA
The DNA here is from genome assembly GCA_030159115.1 of Actinidia arguta var. hypoleuca. Classification (NCBI taxonomy): domain Eukaryota; kingdom Viridiplantae; phylum Streptophyta; class Magnoliopsida; order Ericales; family Actinidiaceae; genus Actinidia; species Actinidia arguta. The sequence continues at coordinate 3,749,205 of BRYE01000010.1, read as the reverse complement.
TTATACTAATCAATGTTTAAAAACTATTGGTAAACAATTAGATAAGATTGAGACCATAGTTGAAAGTCATCATTTCGAAAAACTCTCTACTTTTAATAAGAGTCTAGAAACACCTATAGTTAAATTACCTAGTAATAGGAGTAAACTTGGATTAAATACTAGTAAGGATAAAGATAATATTAAGAAATTAGAAGAAATCTTTTCTAAGTTGTAGGCTAAGAAAGAAAAAGGTTCTTCTATTCAAGTTATTAACCAAAAAGAAAATAATACATCTTCTGCAAAGTCTTCTACAGACTCCTCAGATAGTGAAATTGCTACTCTAGTAAGTCAATTTAATGTAAACAAATTAAAATATCATAACAAACCTAATAATGAGGTTTCGGTCACAAAGAATTGGTATACACGTCCCAGTCCACCTGATCTTCAGTTTGAAGAAAGGAATTTGGATAATCAATTCTCTGTTGAAGCTAAAAAGATATATGAATGGAATATAGATGGTCTAAGTGAACATAATATTCTACAAAAGTTACATCACATGTCAATGGTCGCAAACAGTTATCTTACAAACTATTTAGATTACTCTCAGTCAGATATTGTTGATCTTCTAGTATCTGGTTTTACAGGAATGCTAAAGTCATGGTGGGATAAGTATCTCTCAGAAGAACTGCGAGAAAGTATTAAACATGTTGTCCAGTTAGATGAGAATAACTTTTCTATTTTTGATGAAAGTTTAGGATCAGGAATACCTGATGGAATTAATACATTAATCTATACTATTATTAAACACTTTATTGGGACACCTAGTGATATTCACTCTAGGATCCATGATCAACTCAGTAACCTAAGTTGTCCAACACTTAGTGATTTTCGATGGTACAAAGATGTCTTCACATCTAGAGTCATGGTTAGGGATGATTGCACCGCCCCTTTCTAGAAAGAAAAATTTATTAATGGATTACCTAGTCTTTTTGCTCATAAGATTAGAGATATCCTTAGTTAACCAACAGGTCAAATAGAATACGATAAGTTAACCTATGGAGATATCATTAGCACTATTCAAAAAGAAGGATTGAGAATGTGCATTGATATGAAAATTAGTAAACAAACTAAAAGTGATAAACATAGAGCTAAATATGAGTTAGGAAACTTCTGCGAACAGTATGGTCTACCATCAGTCGCTCCTAGTAGAAGAAATCGTATTAAGACATTTAAACCCTATAAGTCACATAAGAAGCATAAATATAAGACTAAACATTATAGTAAAAACAATAATGATTTTTACAGCAAACCTAAAGGTAAACCCTCTAGTAAGCCGTATAAACATAAATCTAGTAAAGATGTTATCTGTCACAAATGCAAAAAAAAAGGTCATTATAAAAATGAATGTTGGTCAAAAGCTAAAATTAATAAGTTACAAATATCTGAAGAAGATAAAAATAGGATTTTTGAGGTTTTTAAGTTAACTAACATACCTAGTTATGAGTCAGATAGGGATAGGTTTGATAGTCAAAATAACACTGAATCCAGTTCATCTAATAACTACCCTAGTGAAGATAAAGATATTAAAATAGGATGTAATGATAATTGTTGTAAGATAAATGTTATTTCTAAGCATCAGGAAGAAGAAAATGTCCTGATAGAACTAATTAGTAAAATAGAAAATGAAGAGTTAAAAAAATAATATATTAGTAAACTTAAAAACCTATGGAATGATAATAAACCTAGAAATAGTCAACCAGTCATAAGCTGAAATAACACATTAGATATATTTAAAAAGGATAAACAAAAGGAAGTAACCTTACAGGATTTACAACAAGAAATAAATCTAGTTAAAAAAGAGATAAAAGAGTTAAAAGCTAAATATAAACAATTAGAAGATGAATTAACAATATTAAAAATAAATGATCAATTTACTAAGTTAGAAAGAAATGATAAGTCATCAGATGAGACTTCGTCAGACAACTCTAAAAAGAGTAAAAGTATAAGTCAAGATAGCAGTAGATTAAATACAATTAAAAAACTTAACATACAGAAATGACAAATAAAAATTAAGTTAATTATTAATAGTTATGAGTTAGAAGCTATTGCTTTAGTCGATTCAGGAGCAGATGTGAATTGTATTCAAGAAAGAATAATTCCTACTAAATAATATCACAAAACTACTGAAAGACTAAGTGCTGTAAATAGAAGTAATTTAAAAGTAAATTATAAATTACCTAAAGTTCACATATGTCAAGACAAAGTTTACTTTAAAACATCCTTCGTCTTAGTAAAAAATATGACAGATAGAGTAATTATAGGATTACCCTTTCTTTACTTATTATATCCATTTAGTGTTAATACTAAAGGAATTTCTACTAAACCTTTAGGTCAACAAGTAATATTTAAATTTTTAAATAAACCTGAATCTATTCAGTTAAAAAAGACTAAAAGACTTTTCTCTATCTATTAACTTAATTAATCAAAAAGAAAGTCAAATTAATTACCTTAAAGAAGAGATAAAATATAAAATGATTGAAGAAAACTTAGCTAGCAAATAGTTTAGTCAAAAGATTAAACAATTCAGAAATACTTTAGAACAAGAAATCTGTTCTGTCTTACCTAGTGCCTTCTGGCATAGGAAAAGACACATAGTCAATTTACCGTATGTCAAAGACTTTAGTGAAAGTAAGATTCCAACTAAGTCTAGGCCAATTCAAATGAATGCAGAACTCTTAGAAGTCTGTAAAACAGAGATAAATGATTTATTAAAAAATAAAATCATTAGTAAAAGTAAGTCACCTTGGTCTTGTTCAGCCTTTTATGTTAATAAAAGTTCTGAGATAGAACGAGGAGTTCCTAGATTAGTAATTAATTATAAACCATTAAATGAAGTCTTAGAATGGATTAGGTACCCAATACCTAATAAGAAAGACTTAATTAAAAGACTTAGTAATGCAGTTGTATTCTCTAAATTTGATCTAAAGAGTGGATTTTGGCAAATACAAATAAATCCTAGAAATAGGTACAAAACTGCCTTTACTACACCCTTTGGTCATTATGAATGGAATGTAATGCCATTCGGATTAAAGAATGCACCTAGTGAATTTCAGAATATCATGAATGAGATATTTAATCCTTATAGTCATTTTTCAATTGTTTACATAGATGATGTTCTTCTATTTTCTCAGTCTATAGATGAACATTGAAAACACTTGAAAACTTTCTTAAAAGTAATTAAACATAATGGTTTAGTCATTTTTGCATCTAAGATAGAGTTATTCCAAATCAAAGTCAAATTTTTAGGTTATCATATTTATCAAGGAACAATTATCCCAATTAATAGGTCAATTTTATTTGCAGATAAATTTTCAGATGAAATCCTTGATAAAAATCAATTACATAGGTTTTTAGGATCCCTCAACTACATTGTTGAATTCTACAAAGACCTTAGGAAAACGTGTCAACCCCTCTTTGAGAGATTGAAAGATAACTCCTCTCCTTGGTCTTCTATTCACACTGATATAGTCAGAGAATTAAAACAGCATGTCAAGACTTTGCCTTGCGTTGGCATTCCTACTGAAAATTCATTCAAAATTATTCAAACTGATGCCTTTGATGTTGGATACGGAGGTATTCTCTTACAAAAAGTCAATCCCAGTTCTCCTGAATAAATTGTTCGTTTCCATTTAGGAATCTGAAACTCTGCACAAGTAAATTATAGTACTATTAAAAAAGAGATCTTATCTATTATTTTATGTATTAGTAAATTTCAAGATGATATTTTAAATCAATGATTTTTAGTAAGAGTCGATTGTAAAAGTGCTAAATACGTTTTATAAAAAGATGTTCAAAATATTGTTAGTAAGCAAATATTTGCTAGATGGCAAGCCATTTTAAGCATATTTGATTTTGATATAGAATATATCAAAAGTAGTCAAAATTGTATTCCTGATTTTTTTACCAGAGAATTTTTACAAGAGAAACCTTAGCCATGCCTTTTCCTTGCTCCTACTACAGAACTAAATTAGCCAGATATAGTAAAACTATCCAAACCCTTTGGTCAGAAATTGATGATATTATGCTGGAATTCCCAAATAATAACCTACTAATCCTACATCACTTTGAGAGAATCTGCTATCTTCAATATGAAATTGTCTACTTACAAAGTTATTTATCCATCCTCAGTTATAGTTAACCTTTCTTCATTTCAGATGTCATCCAGCAAGAAGGAGTCCTCTAGCAAGAAACAGCTTACTCTTGTTCCTTCTCTTACTCTAGTAAACAGATTTTAGTCTCTTGGAAGTATCCCAAGACAGTCATATTCCTCAGCTCTTGCTTCAGAGTCAGCCAGTTATCTCCAGATGTCTACCTACAAGTCAACAAGGACAGAGTATGTCCAGAAACTCCTTATTCACAACCTCTTCTATAAAGAACCAGTCTACAAAAATATTCATGATCCTATTGAATTGGTAAATCACTTCTTTCCTCTTGGATGGCACTTTGTTCCTCACCATCCAGACAAGTCAATTGCCTTTTATAAGGACATTCTATTAAAACATCAGTCAGTTGTTTTTAAACCTATTTATGATAGAGTCAATAAAAGTAAAATTATTTACTATTCTATGTATATTCACAATATAGTGTCTCTTGATGAATGGGGTCACCCCTCTTTATTGAGAACACTTCTTGGTCATTCTCTCCAATATAATTATTATGATTATATAGAGTCTTGGTTCAAAGTCATTTTACACCAAAATGAGTCATTTACTCACTCGTGATTTTTTTGTTTTGACCACAAGTTTAAGTCAGTAATACCCTATTGATTTCTAAGATGGTGGAATTATCATGGAGTAATTCCTGATATTCTTCCAGTTGAGCTTATGGACCAAGTTAACTATTTCGCTTCTCAGGTCAAAGTTACTGCTCATAATAATCAGTTCCCTATACTACTTATATTTATTAGTAAATACAAAGTCCCCTAGATATTTAAATGGCAATACAATTTGTCAAACAACATTATTGTCAGAGTCCACTTTGTTAAATGGTGGGATTCCTTCAAACATCTCAGAATTATTGAACAAGTAAAACAGGAATTTTCAGTCAAAGTTCCTACTCTAGTCAAGCAGATCCCAGCTGCTTCTATTCAATAGGTCCCAGTGGATCCTTATCAGTCATCCAAACAAATTCCAACTGCTTCTTCACAGTCAAAGACAAGAAGGCCTTCCTCCAGTAAGCCCAAAGGAAAAGTCAGGTCTTCTAGTCCAGATAGCGAAGAATTATTCAAGATGTTCAACCAATTCATCAAGGCCCAAGCCAAAGCCAAAGCCAAAGCAGAAGCCCAAGATGAAGAGTCAGCAGAAGAATCAGCTGAAGACGAAGCCCAAGATTCTGAAACTTCAGTTGATTCATCCAGTAAAAAGCCCTATGATTTCCAGTCACAAGATGCACAAGATCCTTTTGCATAATTATTGGCATCAGTCACTACTGTCCAAATACTCGACAGAAAAGCTGTCAAATAATTATTCGAAAAGAAAGTCACTGTTCACAAGATACTGTTTCCACCGATAGAAAATCACTATTCAAAAGTCACTGTTCACTTTTACTATTCATCTACAGAGAAAAGCTGCGCCGAAAGTAATGATCTGTACACTTTTACTGTATATTTTTCCTGTTTAGTCACTGTTTAGTTACTTTTCCCCACCTATTTAAGATCAGTTAAACTTCAGAAGAAGGGGTCGATTTTCGGAAGCCAATACTTCCTCTCTCTCTCCACTCTTCCCTCTGGGAAAAACCAGAAAAACCTTCCCCTGTAAGCTACTAAGAATGTATGCAGTAATTTTCTCATGCTCAAGTTATTTTCAGTAAACTGTAAGTTATTTTCTTTGATTGAATAAAAGTTCAGTTTATTTATATATATATATATATATATATATATATATATATATGTTGAATCAAGCCTCGATATCGATGATAACAAAACCATTTATATGTATTTAACATGTTTACTAAGTATGCAGCGACCCACAATTCATCTGATCAATGGAAGTCCCTTAAACACTTTCCAACATAAAGTGTCGACACCTTGAGCCCAGAAGTCAAAATGATCAAATCCGTGGAAGACAAAGAGAACTCATCAATCTGGATTTGATA
>BRYE01000010.1:3715573-3725573 GCA_030159115.1 Actinidia arguta var. hypoleuca | reverse complement strand
AAAATATTTTTATTTTTATTCATTTTTTTTAACTTCACCTTGGTTAAGGAATCGAAAAGTAAAAAATAAAACCTCTACAAATAATATTATTTAAAAAATATATTTGAATTAATTTTGTTTTTAGTGAATTTTTTAATGTTTTTTATTTTACTTTTCTGATTCCACTAATCAAGATGGACTTGAAAAACAAAAGTTGTCCTAGCTAAATTTAATAAATAAATGAACAAAATGCTCTTAAATGATTTTTTAATATATAATATGGAATTTTTTCACATTTAATGTAATCGTTAATAAATAGCAATTTATTTTATTTATCCACTTATCAAATAAGTGACTAATTTTTTCCCCAAAGGCTATAACATTTTGAAAAATATTAAAAGTATCAGATTTATATAAATAACTCTTATGAATCGTAAAGTATCTTGTGTGGGACATACATCCATTATGCATATGCAATATGATATACAGTATTCGTAGTAGTATCGTAACATATATTATTATCTTAACCGAGAAACAAATATATACACAAACCATGATAAAATTTTAAAGAGTTGCATATTAAAGGTCACACGCTATAAGAGTTATTTATTATAGAAAGTATGTGTCCAAATCTATACTGAATAGTGATATTTCTAATATTTTTGTAGTGATATTAAAAACTTAAACTGAATATGGTCAATTTAAAGCATATAAACCGTCAATTTTCCACCAATTTATAATATATCTTTTGGATTAAGTCTAAGTTTTTTTTATCTTTTTATTAAATAGGTACAGTGAGATAAAAAATAAATTTATTCATCTGGAGTTACCTAAAATAATTATGTAATTCTTTTGTTCAACAATTTATTGGATTTTTTATTTGAATTTTTTTATTTGTTTTTAAAAATAAAAACAAAAATCCAAATATAAAAACTCAACCCAAACTGTCCTAAAAAAATATGATATTTTAGCCCAAAACTAGATTATAAATCTAGATCAAAACGGGGCGAATTCTTCGGCTAATTTATCATGATATATTCGTTTTGGGTTTGTCTTATTTGTCGCGATACTTTCGTGACCTTTATTAAAGCTGTCGTTGTCATTTGTCAGACTGTTTTTGAAGAGACCTTTACGTTCATGCGCGTCTTGCACGCGCTGTGGGACCACTGTCAGCTATTTTGTCTCACGTAGACGTAGGTTTTTTGAATTTTTTAACTGTTTTTGTTTTTTAGCAATTTTATTCGTTTAATAAAATTAGAATACTTTTTGATTTTAATTAACGAGAATAAATTAAAATATAAAAAAATAATAAATAATTTTTTTAATATTAAATGTTTTTTTATATTTATACTTGAAAAAAGCAAAAAAATCTTATCAAACGTTGAGAAAAACTCATAGCTTCATATGAGACCATAATGACTCATCCGTTCTATTTTAAATTGATCATCTTATAATGCAAATAAAAAAGATCATTCGTGTAAAAATTATATTTATTGGATATTATGAAAAAAAATAAAAATTAAATTAATTTTTACTCAATAAATTATTAAAAAAATTAGTGAAATTTAAGTAATATTTTTATAATTTTTAGATTCCTCTCCACAAAAAACTGAAAACTTTTTTTAAAAAATTACCGAATAGTAAAACAAATTCTCTAAAGCCGAAAACTCAAAAAACAAAAAAATAAAATAAAAAACTAATCCAAACAGACCCTTATTTTAAAACTCACGTCAATTACACAGAACTGGAAGCTATTCCATTCATTTAATATGTCATTATTGAAATTTAATGATATTTTATTTACTTGAGATTACAAAATTCTCATTTTTGATAAAATTGATAAAAAAAAATAGTGAAGTTTCAAAAAAATATAAAAATCATAAGAAGTATATAATGTTTTAGCCATAGGTCCTTAAGATTTTTGCTAATTACAATAATTATCCTTTCTCATATAATTAAATTTGTTTTTTAGAGGGATATGTTAGATATTTATTAAAAAATTATATAATAAAATAAATTTTTGAAGTACATGTGGTCAAAGTGGAGGGTATAAATTAGAGGTATCCAAAGGCCATGCTGGTCTCACCCGTTTATTTATGTGTTTTATGTTGTGCCGTTTTATGTTATAAATATTTTTTAGAATCTATTTAATGTGTTAAAAAAAGTAGTTCGACCCATCACCGTATCCGTGTTCTATGCTAAAAATTTTAACGTATCATGCCGGTACTGATACGCCCGTTTAACAGCTCTAGGCTCCGTTTGATAATACTTAAAAGTCAAAAAAAATTTAAATTTATTATCAAAAAAGCTAATATTTTTTGATTTTTTTACTTTTATAGCTTTATTTTAGTTAAAATTAAGTAATAAAATAAAAAAAAAAACAATTCTGATTTATTTTTTTACTTATTTTAAAAAAAAAAAAAAAAAAGAAGTTGATGCCAAATGGAGCCTTAGTATAAAAACAGTGAAACCAGACCACTAACTCAAAGGGCTAGCCCCCACCACTAGAATTTGCTGTAACAGCACTGAATAATCTCTCGTTTCAAGTGGGGGACCACGTTTCGTCACTTGCAGCTGCCACCTGTCATTTCCTTTCTCTTACGTGCTTGCAACGCTGTCACTTCCCCACGCTCTAACCAACGCGCGTGAAGTTCCTCATTTGAAGGGAAGACAAAGTAACGCGTGTTCGTACGGTCTGCGGCGCCTTTTGTCAAAGAGAGAGAAATTGCGTGTTCAAATTTTATTGTTGTTGCTTTTTTAAAACTATAAAAAAAAAAGTGAAGAACTTAAGGCCGTGTTTGGGAAAAACTTTTTTTACTTTTAAGTATTTGAGTTTAAGGCCTTATTTGGGAAAAGCTTTTTAATTTTTTTTTACTTTTAACTATTTGAGCTTAAGGCCTTATTTGGGAAAATCTTTTTTTATTTTTTTTACTTTTAAGTATTTGAGTTTAAGGCCTTATTTGGGAAAGGCTTTTTTTATTTTTTTACTTTTTAAGTATATGAGTTTAAGGCCTTGTTTGGGGAAATCTTTTTCACATTTTTTTTTACTTTTTAGGTATTTGAGTTTAGGCATTGTTTGGGGAAAGCTTTTTTTAAAAAATTACTTTAAGTATTTGAGTTTTTTATTTGAAACAAAATTTATATTTTGTTGTTCATCTTGAAGAGGTGAGCCTGAAAATATAAAAAGTTTTATTTAATTTGAGAAAATATTCATTAAAACCGAAAAAACTCAGAAATCGAAACATTTTTCTCCATTTATATGTAATTTGAAATTATGAGTAAATAATATAAAGTAAATAAATTTGGATTTATTTGGAATCCAATTAGTAGTTTGCTTTTTTAAAAAAATGAAAAAACAAGAAAATAAATTAAGTTTTAGTTATATTTTTTAACTCCGCTTTTTTCAATTTATTTGTCCATTTTCATGTCCGTCCCAATTTGGGACGGAGAAACTATCACTTTACAAGACCTGAAAATGTAGTTTTTTTGTGTGTGTTAACTTTGTAGCTTTCAACTATTTTATTTTTTAAATTCTCTTAATTAGAGAACCTGAAAATCAAATAAATATGGCCTAAAATTTGAATAAAATAGAATAAAAAAGAACCACGTTGGCTTGTTTGATTATCCGGATTGGCCAAGTAGTCCCGGACTACTTGGCGGACTAATAAAACCATGGACACCCCTAGGACTAAGTTGTCCCATGCATGGGGGACTATTGAATCTGCTCGGACTAGTAGTCTGGAGCCATTTTAGAAAAACAAACGCAGTACTGGACTGGACTCGTAGTCCAGTCCCGCCTAGTCCGGTTAATCAAACATGCCCTTAGTGTTTCCATTTCCTGTAAGCAAAAAATTTTCATTGTTTAACTACAAGGAACATAGAATTTCATAGTTTAAATATTTCAGTTAAAAAAACATAGCGAATACTGAAAATTATTTATATGACGTGGGATAATAGTTATCTATTGCATGGCGATGGCGATACTAGCGACGGTGATATCAATGGACATGACAAATTTACAAAATTCATATGTTGAGTAATGGTAACGATCCAATGGGGCCAACGGGTGGTGTTTAGAGCCAAAATTTTCAAGCAATTAAATTTATTTGTCTTAGGACGATAGCAACCAGGCAGTGGCGATGACGATGGCGGTGACGATGTTAGTAGCAGTGATTTGTTTGCACTTTTTTATTGGAGAGTTAATAAACTAATAATACGCAGAATCGCTATTCGGATATAACACCCGAGGCCCATGAGTTGGCCCAAGTTATATCTTGGGCTGGGTCATCCCAAGTCCGGACCCATTAGGTACGGTCTGGATCGAGTTTGGTGAGGATCAGTTAGGCCAGGCCCATCATCTGGCCCAACTTCTATTTTGGGCCAGGATTTTTTTTTAAAACTATATGGGCCTTGGATCCATTAAAACCTTAGGGCCAGATTTGGCATAGTTTTTTCTTTAAAGATATTTTCAGTTATTTTGGTTTTTGATTTTTTTCATTTTTATTAATCTTGTTTCACCGTTTATTTAAAATTTTATATTTCTTTGGTTTCTCTTGACGAGATGAGTTTGAAAATTTAAAAAAAATTATTAAAAAATATTTTTAGTTGACAAATTAGCTAATTTATATGATATGTAATACAAAGGATATCCGTTTTTAATTGACAAAACCGACCATTTTGATATCAATCGAGGCCTTACTTTGATAGATAATGCCTCCTAAGATTTGGACTAAACTTCTCTACAAGTTTAAAGGTCAAATTTATGTTAAATCTTGGATTTTTGTGAGTCTATATTCTAAACTTGATCCGAACTATATATCTTGTATAACCTATTGATATAATCATTCACGTAAAAAATCATATTGATCAGACATGGAAAGCAATGAGTTTTTTTTACCACGTCCATCATGCAACGGAAGCACCCATAATTATAATACAAGCGCACACTCAATAAAAGAGACAAGTTAAGTGTACGTGGTTCGACCCAAATGACCTAAAAATAAAAATTCCACTATGTGGAGAAAATAAAAAATATAGATGACAAAAAGACTCAAAACCCACATCCCTAACTTTAATGTAGTTGAGTTTTTGTTTACGTATTTTAAATTTGCCAGAAATATTTTTTTATCTATACTTACAAAAATAACACTAGTTTCTTGCCTGTATAAGACATTGCAAAACGAGACCTTAAAGCAACTGAACAACACTATTACGTAGGGGGGTTCGGTTCACTCCAATATTTTTTTACGTGTTGTATAGGCGGTCACTAAATTTATATAGCAATAAATTGTGAACTCACACGTTGTTAAGGATTGAACCCACACTTGCGACACTAGGTGTGGATTGCCCAAGTCTAGAAGTTTAGTCCAACAATTTTTGTACTAATGACCCCGAATAACTAACCCCTATAACTAAGACCTCTTAGATAAATCTCTGAGTCCTACCCATCGAACTAACTTTATGGGATCTAATTAGGAATGGCAATGGCACGAATTGGGACGGGGTTAGTCTAAACCATATCCCGTCCCATTCAGAAAATTCCTTCCCATATCCCACCCCCAGAACGTAATGGAATGATGGTACAAATCTCATTCCATTATCTATTTACCTCACCTAAGATATTTTTGTTACTTTTTTTTTATTTTTAAAAGCACTATTATATACAAAAAAAAATATAAAATTAAATAATAACAATGAAAAAAAAATATGTATAGCTAACCATAAAATATATAAAAATAGTTTTTAAAAAAATATCTTAAAAAGTAAATTTACTAATGGCAAAAACTTTAAATGACATAAACTAAATATGAGTATTTATGTAATTTCAGCTCTAACTAGGTCGGTTTTGAGCCCCAATAATCAAGCTAAATTCTAAAACTAATTGAGTTTCGAAAATCTCTCCCATACTACACTCCAAAACCGATAAATATGTTTACGCGTATCTCCAATAAAAACGAATTCAGGACAAATAACCCGAATACCCGCCCCATGCCATCTCTAGTTACAATCATAATCTTGTGACCCAATGGATTGATTAGATTTTGTGTTTTTTTGGTGGGTCCCATATTCGTAAAAAGTAGAGGCTAAGATTGCTTGCTATTTTTGTTGGTGGTTTTACGGTTCCCACCTGTTGATGTTGGGAAAAAAGGTCTCATAATGGAGTCTGTGGAGGCTAAAGGACGTCGTTTTCCGGTGCGCCGCCCCACATGTGATTGTTTCCTGGTTTACGAGTCAGATATTTACTCGGCAAGAGAATCTAACTCCGCTATCCTATGCGGGACCCCACACGGTGCACTCACACTTTCACCGACAATCATCATGTGATCTAACAGTGGGTAGTTTTGGATTAGTAAGAATATTTTAAGTCTAGTGATTTATCCACTTTATTTATTTTTGAGAAAACCGCAAAAAATGAAAAATTAAATTATGTATTTTTAATTTGAGCAAATTAAATTTTAATTTTTTTAATCCGTCACCTTTCAAATTACTGGTCAACTTCCATTTATATAGGAGGGACGGAAAAACAATAGAGTAAATCGTTGTACGCTTCTAAGGCCCGTAACATTGATTTTTCAAAAGCTTAGATTTTTCGTTTGGATAAACATCATAATTGAAGAGATTAGGACTTTTAAAATAGCACTAGTTGACGTGACATTGTTTTTCTATTTGTTTTGGCAGAAACTAATTAGTAATTAGTGTCATCAAGTTACATACATAGAAACTAACGATTGGTTCAAATTGCAAAAATTTAGAATTTTTGAATTTAATTTGTGTAAATTAAAAATATAAGTTTTAAATTGTTACCAAATGCCAAACCCAAGTATTACTTTTGTAATTTTCCATTTTATTTATAAAAATTGGCGCCAACCATCAGTCCAAGGGTTAATAAAATACCCAAATTAGTCCTCTGAAGAGAAGAACGAAATAAAAATGTATGGCATGGCGAAGGGCAATTAAGGAATATGCAAAAGTGGAAAGGGCTTTGTTATAAATTTGTATAATAAAGATAAAAATTGGTTGTAAAAATTATTACTTTATTTTAAAATTAAAAAATAAATGTCAACTTTGCCATCTTACATCATCAACTAAATTTAAATTATAAGTTTTTATTATGCATTCTAGTAGATTTTTTTTCACTGAATCCAAACACAACCTTAAGACTCCGTTTAGGCTAGTTAAAAAAATTATTTTTTTCCACTTTTGGTTTAAAAAGCTAAAGTGAGATACACAAATTACTTGTATTGTATGGGGTAATTAAAAAATCTGAGTTATCTTTAGATGATATATTTATATAAACTCAACCCAAATAATCTCACAGCAAATACACCAAAAAAGGTATTTTTTTTTTGTAAAAAATACACAAAAAAAACTTCCAAACTAGGAATAAATCTCATTTTTCTGGTCACAAAATTGGAAAAATATAAAAAAAATCATATTTTTTTGGTCTCATAGAGACTTATTTTAAAATACATGAATTAAATTCTTGAACTTTAAAATTGGTCATCAATTAGACCCCTAAACTCAAATTTTATTAAAAATTGAATGGAATAATTCATGTTGGTGCTTAACTGGTGATACATAATTGGTAAAATCATGATTATTTGACATTTAATCATCGTTGAATTAGTGGTTATAATTAGATTGTAGATTCAATCGAACATAGTGTGGTATTTGAGAAGACATAATCGTGGGCCTCCAAAGCACTAAGGTCTCAAAGTCAGTATCGTATGTGGTTGTTAAGGGTCAACATAGACTGTTCCATCTAGTTTTTGCGGAATTTGAACTTCGGGTCCTAATTAATGGCAAACTTTAAAATTTTGGTATTTAATTAAAAAAAAATTAAGATTAAGTGTCTCCGAGACGTGTGAGCAAATAGTTTTTTTTTATATTTTCCCCACAAATTTGATACCGACTCTTTTTAAGTATTGTTTGGACGTTGGCCCACACACTATGGCCCACCACACCGCATGATATTGTTTATTGTCCAATGATTTGATTCCGGTCGCCAACCGGGCCATTCCACTTCCAGGTGGCGTGGGACCCATTCTCGATCTTTCTGAATCCTGAAAAATCAAGGACCTAAGGGGCTGTTTGGCAAGGGGATAGGGAGGGGGATAATTTTTCTTCCCGGATAATTTTTGTTATCCGGCGTTTGGATGGTTTTTGCCAGGCGAATAACTTTTCTCCCCGGATAACTTTTCTCCCGGCAGGCGGATAGAGGTGGATAATTTTTGGGTGGCTCTCACCCTAACTAAAAGTTATCCGGAGAGATAAGGGGGTGAGGGATAAGAAAAAAAATATAAAGAGAGAAACAAAATGTATATTTTTATTTATATATATATAGAAACAAAATATATATTTTTAATATCTATATATTTTATATTTTATTTCTCTCTATATATTTTATTCCTTATCCCACACCTTTATCCACCCATTCTAAAAAGTATCCAATCAAATTTAAAAGTTATCCCCCTCTAAAAGTTATCCCCCTAATACTATCCGCCAGCCAAACAACCCCTAATAGGCATGAAAAAACCCGACCCATAGATACTGACCCACCTAAAGCGGTTTTAAACTATTTTTCTACCGACTCCGGGCTCTAGTTTAAGTGGTCATTCTCTTAATTTTCAAGTGTGGAGAGCTGAATTTGATGCGATGGATAGTCTCCATATCCTTGTTGTAACTACTACTCTAATATTCATCTTTCACATGCATATGGATTGGCAAAAAAGAAAAAAATACAATTTTTCTTCCCGTGCGGGGATGGTTACGGATTTCTAAAAGTAATATTCGACTAGGAATGTGTAGCGTATGAGTTTTTACAAAATCCCTATCCAAAATCGGACCTAACCTGCTATAATATTACTATAATACCTTAATATATACAAGAAAAATGCTAAAAGCAATCCAATGGGTTGTTAATAGTGTATAGAAAAACATAAAAAATGTATAAAAATATGTAAAAGTGCATTGAAAAATATAAAAAATGTATCGAAAATCAATTTTTTTTTATCATTTTGTGTTCCTTATTGACCTCTCAATAGGCGGCCAATAGCAGGACCCTACATATAATTTAAACTCATAATCTTACTTATATTGTTATAGAGAAAAGAAAACTCAGTTTAAGTCGGCTGATTTGCAGTACTAGTTTATGGTTCTTTCTTATTGGCTGCATAAATTTCCCTAAAGTTGTCAATTTCTAAAACAAATGGAGTGGGTAATTGCATGTGATATTGAAATTTATACCCA
Source organism: Actinidia arguta var. hypoleuca (assembly GCA_030159115.1). Lineage (NCBI taxonomy): Eukaryota > Viridiplantae > Streptophyta > Magnoliopsida > Ericales > Actinidiaceae > Actinidia > Actinidia arguta. Next base: position 3,716,345 of record BRYE01000010.1, on the reverse strand, counting down.
ATTTGACTTGGATTGTTTGGCTCATTCTAGGCTAAAATACTTTATTTTTACTAGATTGCATGGTCCCATTTTTATAGTCAAATGAAAAAAAATAACCAAAAAATAAAAAAAATAAACCACTCAAAATAATAATTTATTCCAAACGGGGTCTTAAGTCAAAAAAATTTCCACATTACCTAACTTATATAAAGTTTCCATTATTGTATGTTTATGTTAGCTTATTGAAATAGAATTGTTTAGTGGATTTGTCTTGGTGTTTGTTGGTCCACAAAAGCAGAATTAGGCAACTGATAAATTGCCATTTGTATGGTAGATATTTGTGGACAAACACAGTATTATGCGATTTAAAGTAATTAAGTCAAACGATCCAATCATGTGTCCTAATCTCTCTAATTATTTAAACAATAAATGAAGATTAAAAAATAAGCATTAAAAGCTGGAAACCTTCTATTTTTGTTAATAATCCCAATTTTGTTTTGGCCCAGTCAAGGATATCCACAAGTTTTTTATAGAAATTTGTAACCGAACCTTTTCCCTGAAAACAGGCTCTATCTGATTTAGTTTTCAGAATCAATTTTACAGATTTCAAAAAAATTATTTGTTGATAGTTTTCGAAACTTATTTTCTAGGAATTTCTTAGAAAAGATGCCTTCAATTCTCAAAATTATTTTTTGGCAAAAAATGAACAATATATGAAAAAATATTATGCAAAATTGATTTAAAAACTGAACTAAAATATAGGAAGTTTTCCTTGAAATATCTTAGACCATAG
>BRYE01000010.1:3690573-3695573 GCA_030159115.1 Actinidia arguta var. hypoleuca | reverse complement strand
TCACATCATATTTCTTGCATTCCCTAATTATATGATGATCTCTCTCTCTCTCTCAACTTTGATTTTCCAACTTGTTATGTTAACTATGTTGAGATGAATTTGGATGTTTTGCGAAGAGATTGTATAACTCACATTTTATCGTTCTCGTCTCCTTGCGATGCGTGTCAAATGTCGCTCCTCTCCTCAGTCGTCAGGGCAGCCAAATATGATGTGTGGGAGAAATTTCTACCATCCTATTATCCGAACATTCTCTCAAAATTAGCATCTCCACTGTGTTGAAATCCAAAAAAGAGTTGTTTCTTAGGCTTCACAATCCAATTTTTGTCAACAAGGGTAAAAAGGTAAATTTATCATAGCTTCGTTTTTTTTCTTTGTCTTCTTTCAATATTTTTTTCGTTAATTATTCTTTTTCTCTTTGTTACATTGGTAATATTCCTCATTTTACAACAAATCTAATATTGTTTTTTTGATGTATTTATTTTTTTGGTAAGATTCCTCATTTTACAAGAAATGCTACCTGTTAAAGTGCAAGTGAGCTTTCAATTACATGGGCAAATGATCCTCTCTACTGGTTTTGGAAACCCTTTCATCAATCAAGGTTAATTTGTATTAATTAGTTCAATATTTGTTAGGTTATTGAGTAGCCCCCTTTTTTTTTCAAAAAATGAAAATAAAATAAAGGAAAGTTTTGAAAACAGTTGAAGACAACGCATATATAACAGAGAACATTTTTGTTCAATTTGTGAGAAATTAAGAAAACAAGCACGTTTGGTATTGTAAACGATAGCTATTTTCGTTCCATATAACACGGGGAAAGAGAAAATTGAAGAAAAATTATATATTTAGCAGTTTTTGAAAACTGCTAAACAATTTTCATTCAATTTTTTATTTTTATATTTTTTATTTTCTCTATTCCCTAGGAGTGAAATAGATAGATGAATGAAAATAGTTATATTTTCTTCCTTTTGTTTTCTTTTTCTTTCCTCAAATTCCAAACAAAACCTAAATGTCTTCCTTTAAGTTTGACGTAGTTGTTGGGCTCATAACAACATGGTGGCTAGAAATCAACGGTACAACACTCGGATGCCATGATCAAACATGACTTATAGAGCTTGTCTCATCGTAAAAATTGTTGATCGTGCTTACGGGTTAGACTCCCTCCCATTGGATTTGTCAGTCAAAGTAATTAGTAACCACCACTCGGGAGGAACAATTTACCTACACTATCCCGAGAGCCAGAAAAAACTTTTAGAGCGTCTTTGAATGCTAAACAGGATTGAGACATTGAGACCATCGAGAGTCGCCGCAAAGTTAAGAACGAGTTCCTCGTGAACGAGAGGATAGATGGATGGAGATTGAACTGGGAGAATTTTACTATGACGAAAGTAACGAGAAGGTGAAAATGAGTCCGAAAGAGGTTAAGGGCATACACAGGAAATGCTACCTTATTGTTGAGGGAATTAAGCTCAGACCTAAGAATTAATAAAACTAAAAATTGTATAAGGTGAGACCAAAGATAAAGCACGGGTCTCACAGTGGGTCCCACTGACCATCCAGTAATTTATAAATAAAATGTAATATTAATTTCAACATTAAGGAGTTGTGAATCGTATAATTTAAAAATATTTATAGCTAATGTTACTATAAAATTATAATTTTTTAGAAACTTGAGGGACAGATTGAACAGAAATGGATAAAAGGACCACATTTAAGTCCTGTTTGGGCTAGTTTTTTTTTTTTCTTCGACTGTTTAGCTGTTTTTATTTTTATTTTTTTTCTATAAAAAAACTTTTTCAATCGTTTGATCAAAATTTTATACTTTTATATTTCCTCTTAAAGAAAAAAATATAAAATTTTTATTCAAATTTAAAAAAAAAATCATTAAAGACAAAAAATTTAGTTAATTGATCTAGTAAAATATTTTTTTTGAATTTAGTGATTTTTTTTTTAAATTAGATAAAAAATTTATATGTTCAAATTTCTCTCCTCAAGAGGTGCTAGAGATTTATTTTTTATTAAATAATAAAAACATTTTTTTTAATAAAAAATTATAATTTTAAAACCAAAATAACTAAAAAAAAAACTATTTTAAATGGAGAATTTAACCTAAAGTGCAACAGATTAATTTTAAAATAAGAAAAACTAAAAAAACTGAAAAACAAAACAGGCCAAACGGAGAATTTAACTTAAAGTGCAACAGATTAATTTAATTCGAACTATAGGGTATAAAGTGTAATTTAGGTTAGTAATTTAACTAAAACGTCAGGGTCATATGCGGAAAATCACGTAACAAACCCTAACCCTACCCAATCGTTCCTTCTATTTATACATAACCTCCTCTTCTTCGAAAGCCTCCATGGACTCTACATCAGTCGAAATCTTACGCAGGTCCCTCTCTCTCTCTCTCTCTCTCTCTCTTGTGGTCTGTATATATCTATATGTATTTGTGTATAGAGCGATGATGATAAACACTAATCCCAGCTCATTATGAGACCTTCTTTCTAGAGAGAGAAGGTCTGGGAATAGACTTGATCCAACATCTATCTGAGCTTCCGATTCCTTTTTATTTTCGATTTTTTTTTCTTTTTTTTTTCTTCAAATTTTGATTTTTTTAATTTCTAATAATTTTCGTAATAAAAGAATTAGTTGTTCCCTGTGATGATTTTGTTTGTAACCATGCTAATTCTGATCATTCTGTGATGAAATCCATCTTCATTTTTTTTTCTGAGGGAACATTTTGTCTTTTGTTTTTTTAAAATTCTTTTATTTTTGAGAATGCTAAGTCATGAATATTTAATTAATTTTCCTAATAAAAGAATAAGCCTCCATGTAATTTGGGTTATAAATTTTATTTTCTCTACCAAACAAACAAACGAACAAAAATTATTTTTTTTTTGATTGAGCCATTTTTTTTCTTTTCTATTCTTTTTTTGGTATGAAGTATTTGTTTTTGGAAAGTGGATTTTTGATCTGTTATTTTTCTGGCAGATTTAAGGTATTTTTGTAAGAATATAACTGTGATATTCCTGCCGAATTGGATTTAGGGATGACAATGGGGCGATGTGGGTCTGGTTTGGGTTTGGCCTAAACCACTCCCCGCCCCTAACCCGTGAAATAACCATTTATAACAACCCCCGCCCCTGCCCCCGCCCCCGCCCCGTGTTTGAATTGATTTGGTGGTTGTTTCAGAATTATAATTTTGCAGAAGGCATCGGTTCCTCAGTTCTTCCCATTACAACCACGCTTGAACCCAATTCGGGTTCGGTGAATAACTTATATATGTCAAAAATCAAGTTAATTGAATAGAGGTAATTTCATGTTCGGATCCATTTTGTGCGAAGAAAAAGTATAGTTCTACTTAAAATTGTATGAAAAAAAAAAGTATAACTGGCTGTTTTTTTTTAATGCAGACTTGATCTGAGCATACGAGTGTTATCTAATTAACTTGATTTTTGATATCGACGATTTACTTTGTCAATCCCTTAAAATGGTAACGATTTGATTCATGGAAGTGAGTTTGAGCGTGAATATGGTGAATTAGAACCTCAAAACTGTGGAATATTCACCATCTCTTGTTAGATAAGCCTAGAATTGTAGTAAAATGGGGGATACTGTAGTGAGGGCGGGCCTCCATTTGACACGGTCATGGTATTCCAGGATCAGGGGTCCTTGCGGGGAATTGGCTCCTTGCAGGGTTGCAGGGAGCCAAAACGACGTCGTTTTGAGTTTTTAGAGTTCAAAAAAACGTCGTTTTGAGAGAATACATTTTGGAAGTAAAACGATGTCGTTTTGTACTCCCTGCAGGGAGCCAGACCCACACGAAACCCTCGCCCGGTATTCCAGGCCTTGGAATGGAAACCTTCCAACTCTATTTGAAATCCAAAATTTGCATCTTACACAAATTTCTAAAACTTTAGTAATTGTTGTTTTAATCTCAGTTTGGGCTTTGAGAATTTTTCGGTTTTTAGTTATTTGATTCTCGAATTTTGTCTGGGTGAGCTTTTATCACTATGATCAAAATTTTATATATATTTTTTCCTTGAAGAGAGGAGTTAAAAAATAGTTTATTAAAGAAAATAAAAATATTTTAAATGTTTTTTTGGCATAAAAAGTGTTTTTGGTCTTTAATTATTTTTTTTTGAATTAGATGAAATTTATTATATCGTCTAACTTCTTGTCTAGAAAAATTGATATATAAAATTTTAATCAAAATGCAAAAAAAGTTTTTTATAGATAAAAAAACTCATAAATCAAAGAAACCAGAGCCCAAATTGGGCCTTAGATTGCCCATTATTTAGTGATGCCGTGATTGATGGGTGAGGAGGCAGATTTTAATAAAGTATAAAAATATGTATCAAATTAAAAAATATATAAAAAAAATAAAAAATATTAATAATTAATAATTAAGCATATTATTAGCTTGCGAATAAATATTTTTTAATTATTTTATTTTAAAAAAATTAAAATTAAAATTTTAGATTTTATGTTAAAAATTAAAAAAAAAGTCAATAAAGTAGATTTGAATTTTTAACTTTATTTTTTTAAAAAAAAATTATGTTAATTAGTTTATCATTAAATTTTATAAATAGAGAGAAATGCAAAACAAATATTATAAATTTTGATCTATTAAAAACATAAGGTGGGAGTAAAAAATTTATAAAATTTATTATAAATTTTGTTTTATATAAAAATTTGAAAATGAAAGTAAAAAGAAAAAAAGTAAAATCAAAGGTATTAAAAGAAAAAAAATATTATTTTTTTATATATTTTTATGACAAATTAAACTAATAAAAAATTTAAGTGTTTAGAAATTTAAATAAAAAGAAGAAGAGATGGTATTAAAAAAAAAATTATATATTTAAAAATATTATATAAAAATTAGAAAGGTGAAAGTAAAAATAATTAAATTTTTTTTAGTATTTTTTTTAATAACTAATCAAGAGATGGTATTAAAAATAAATAAATTAATGAATGAGAGAGAAGAGATAAAGAGGTGAGAG
>BRYE01000010.1:3670573-3673073 GCA_030159115.1 Actinidia arguta var. hypoleuca | reverse complement strand
GAAATAGTAAGTAGTAATAAAAAAAATATCATGAGAATTAGATCAAGCTGGACTTTTAAATGTATAAAATAATTATAACTCCAACAATTATAAGCCATGTTTAATTTAGTTTTAAATTTTTAGAGTAAATTTCACTAATCTCCTTCGAAATTTCTAACAAATACAAATACCTCCCCTATAATTTCAGAAATAATACTGACTTCCCTAACTTTTGAAACTAATATCAAGATTCTCATTTAGAGGTCATTTTTTTTCTTTCCTGAGTTTTCTAACAAATACAACTACCTCTCCTATAGTTTCAGAAATAGCACTGATTTTTCTAACTTTTGAAACTAATGTCAAGATTCTCATTTAGAGCTCATTTTTGACTTCTCCTGAGGTTTCTGACAAATACAACTATCTCCCCAATAATTTGAGAAATAACATTGACTACCCTTATTTTTAAAATTAATGTCAATATTTTGATTTAGAGATCATTTTTGTGTAAAAATGATAAATTTACCATTTAATTTAGAGTTTTTATTTTATTTTGTCAATTAAGATAAATAAATATTTATTTATTTTATCTTGAGACACTATTTATTTATAAACTATTATATTTTTATTTTTTATTAATAAATAATTTAAAAAAGAATTATCTAAATAGTTTATTTTTTAAATACTCCAAATAAAAATATACTTAAAAAAATAAAATTTTATTATCAATAATTTTTTTTAAAATTATCTAAATATTTTACTTTCAAGTGCTATTAATCTAAACATACTTACAAAATATTTTTTTTTAATTTTTTTTAAAAAAGAGAGAATATTTATTTATCAAAAACAGATTTTAAAAGCCATAAATCAAATTGCAAGTTTATTGTTATTGCAAAAAAAAAGTTTTAGAGAAAAATTTTGATATTAGTTTCAAAAGTAATGAAGATCAATGTTACTTCTGAAACTAACTTTATTTGTTAGAACCTCAACAGAGGTTAGTGAAATTTGTCTTAATTTTTATTTTTAATTTACTTATTTGGTTGAAGGTTTTGGGAACTTGTTCTAAGAGATATTTTTTATTGAAAAAAAATCAATTTAATTTTTTTTTTGATATCTCAAAAATTACATCTGTACAAAATAAATAAAATAGAAAATAATGAATATATATTTTTCAATTTTTTTCTAAAAAGTATTGTGATTAATTTAAAAAATCAGCAAACAAGATTAGAACTTAAAAGATAAGTTTTTTTTTTGATATTACAAAAGACTACTTCACCGAAGGTGGTCCTTTGAAAAGCCGACATCCCTTATCAAATGACTAACTTGGTATTTGAGTATTGGAAGCTTCTATTTGAGGTCACCATTTGAAAAGAAGACATCGCCTTATTAAGGTGCGATATGAGGTGAAGTCGTCTTTTGAAAAAGTGATATCCCTTACTATAAGGTGAAATAGAACCCACTTATTAAGCCTCATTAAAAAGTTCACGGTCCATGACTCACCCAACGAACCCAAGCTCGGCCCAACGAACCCAAGCTCGGCCCAATCCAAAGATAGTATGGGCTGAGCCTTAACTCAATTTTAAAGCCAGTGGATCGGCCCACTGCCCGCCTTGAAAGCCTCCGAAATTTGGTGTGAGGCCCGTACTTACCTTTTATTATTTTTTTATTATACAAATTTTTAAGTAGAATAAGGCTGACAAAGCTGTTAGGTAAAATAAAGAGTAAACAAAGTCTTACTCTTTTTAGTTTAATTTTCAAATTAATTTTATAATATATATATATATTTTAAAAATGTTCAATTGACGGTTTTCAAAAATTATTTCTATTGACTTTTTTACTAAATTAATATATTTTTTAAAAATATTAAAAAGATAACTTCATAAATTAAAAAAATACATAATACTTTACATAAAAAGTTAAAAACGATAATATGATTGTTGAATCACATTTCTTAAAAATGAACAGCAAAAAAATTAATTTTAAATTGACAACAAAGAAAATAATTCGTCTTTAGTAGATTATTTTTCAAGTTTAATAAGATTTTTATATTTTCATATTACTCTCATCAAACGGTAAAAAAAGATCAAAAAAAAAATTAAAAATCAAAGCAGCTAAATTAACTCCAAAAAACTAGTCTAAACTAAGTATTATTAAAATGAGAAATGAATATAACTGATATATTAAAATATTATCTAAAGTATAGGGTATTGTGCGATATAATTAAAAGTAGAGGGAAAAATATAGAATTGTAGAAAAAAAATATTAACATACATATGTAAAATATTTGAGGGAATCATGAGACAACAATCCTCTTGAGTCTTGATTTGTTTTTTGAAAAAGTAGTGCTTCTCGGGATCTTTGAGGATTTGCAATAGTATAATAGTGCACAAATTTTTTTTTCTCAATTTAAAATAAATACTTCGTACTTAATTTTAATTCATTGTGTGGAGACTAGAGGTATTTAACAAAGGCATGACATGACTTTACAAGGTATGTGGCCTGTGGCCTCTCAAATCTCACATCT
>BRYE01000010.1:3630573-3643073 GCA_030159115.1 Actinidia arguta var. hypoleuca | reverse complement strand
TTTTGAGCAAAAACTTGGGGTCCCTAGGCGGCGGCTTTGTCGGCCTTGCCTCAGAGCCGGTACTGGCTAAACCCACTCAGGCCGAGCCGAATTTAAGAAATAAAAATTCTGCTAGTACTATTTATTTGGGATTGTCATATTAGTACTTGATTCATCTACCTTGATAATTAATACATTAATGAAATGTGGTTTAGAGGGACATTTTGGCAAGTTGTGAAGAAGAAATCAACAGAGAATTATGAAGCTCTCCCATACATAACCACACTATTGTGCACAAGTTTGTGGGTTTTCTATGGCTTTCTCAAGAACAAGGATGGTTTGCTCATTGTAACAGTGAATGGAGTTGGTGCAGTCTCACAATTGGCTTATGTCTCTCTGTTTCTCATTTATGCTCCCAAGGAAATTAAGGTAATATAAATAGGAGAATTTTCACTTTTGCTTGCCCTGTGATTTGAATTATGTGTGGATTACACTTTAATATTTAAAAGTTTCCTCATAATTCGATGCGGTGTGTGTACACCGTCTCGTTTTTTATCCAAACTAATAATTGTACTCGGCTCATATATATACACCGTGTACCCAATCTTTAAGATAAAAAATACCCTTGCAAAATCTTAAAATTTTGTCATTTTCTTTTCTTCTTCTCTGCATAGTTTCTCCCTCTTTATGTCTCCACCACCACCATTCCTCATCTCTTTCCACTCCCAAACTCTTACATCCCTCTATCACCACTTACATATACATGTGATTATATATATGTGTGTGTCTTTGTGTGTGAGGAAGAAAATGAGGGTATTAGGATTAATTTACACGTTCTGTTGATGGATGTCCAAAGTGCATTTTAGTCCAAAATCATAAGAAACTATATATGCCTATATGGTAACTTTTTGTCCTTAATGAGGTAATCCACACATGGTCCAAACTACACGAGGCAAAGTAAAATTTTTCCAAATAAAAATGTGTCCATCTTTGGCACGTAAAGGTTTTTTGCGTTTCAGATACACCAAAATTAATAAACTATAACTGTACTATAAATAAAGAAAAGTATAGTCATGCACTGATGTATATATATTATTCCTAATCAATAAACTATAACTATACTTTTTTTTCATTTTTGATATTTTTTTTCAGGTTAAAGCATTGAAGTTAGTTTCAGCAATTAACATAGGTTTTCCTGGTGCAATAATAATGGTAACTCTTCTAGCAATCCCAGAAGGTATAAGGCCTACCTTTCTTGGCACTTTATGTGCATTCACAACCATAGCCATGTTTGCTTCTCCTCTGGCAGTCTTGGTAAGCTACTTTCCTAAACTAGTTTTGTTTTCCTAAACGCATCACTTCACTGGAGGATCAATAGCTAATTTCTTGGGCAAATTTTAGTTTGTCCCGGTTTAGGCCTTGTGCAGTTTACGACTCCGTTGAAGTGTACAAATCAGTGCATAACTCCGTGATTTGTGAACTAAAGTGCACCGTCTTCTTTGCATGGCAAACTAACAGCATGCACAATTCCGTTGGTTGCAAAAAGAGTGAATCTTGTTCTTAGACAAAAATGCCCTCGTAAAATCTTCAAATTTTCAAATGAATGTCATTGTCCTATCCTCATATCTGGCTCTCTCCACTTTTTCTCTCGTTGTTCCCACCCTCAATCCCTTCCCCCCAGGGCCCATCCCTCTACGGCCACCTATGCCTGTGTTCATACATATGTATGTATTTATGTGTGCGCGTGTGTGAGAAGAAAATGAGAGTATTAAGGTCAGCTTATGTGTGTGTGAGAAGAAAATGAGAGTATAAGGTCAACTTATGTGTTCTATTAACAGATGTCAAATGTGCAGTCAAAGTCATAAACCACAAGGAGTTATGTCATGTCTGGAAAAATCCGCATACGACCCAAACTACTGTGGAAGAAACGAATTTTTCCCGAATTTCTTGGTTATTTAAATTTTCTTTTGAGTATGTTTTTTCCTTCTCTAAATTTTATTTTCCCATTTATTTACTTTGGCAGAGAACTGTGGTTAAAACCAAGAGTGTGAAGTACATGCCATTCTATCTCTCATTTTTCCAGTTTCTTGTTGGTGGAGTCTGGTCTTTCTATGCCTTGCTAATCAGAGACTATTTTCTTGGAGTAAGATTATTTTCCTTCTCTACTTCCTCCCTTATGCAGTGATTTTCTATTAGAAATTAAAAGAGAGAACTTAAATGGAAGTCAAAACAAATGTATCCTTAAAAGATTTTATTTTCTATGATTGAGCTAGTATTATAAAAGCTAAGAAAAGGAAACAATTATGTTAAATCTTAGAGACAATGTTGGGATTAAGGATTTGATGAAAGAAATCTAATGATTAAGGACCATTGGATGCTCTAACTTTTTTTTTTTCTTTTTTTTTTTTCATTCACTAAATCTTTAATCCTTAACCTGTGTTTGGATTAAGAATTTAGTGAAGGAAAAAGATATAGAAATGAAAAAGTTAGATAATTCAATGGTTCGGAACACGATTGGATAATTTTTCTATTTTTTATTTTTTTTCTCTCACCAAATCCTTTATCTTTACAACATTCCAGCCTTAGGCTTTGGATTTAAGGATTTTTTTGATTGGCTTGAATTTAAGAATTTAGGGAGGTATTTGTGGAGGGAGAATAAGTAAAAAAAAATTAAAATTTAAACCGTTGGATCCGATAACTTTTCTCTTTCTTTTTTTTTTTTACTACCAAATTTTTAATTCAAACACATATAATATTATCATCATCATAATAAAAAAAAACATTTATATACATGATTTCCTACTGCTTTTGTTTCCAAACATAGTCATTCAAAATGTTTGGATACCAGGAATTTTGAGAGTCAACATGTGATTCCAGTTTTGATAAATTACGAATAAGAATGTGGTTCTTGAACTCTCAATTTAAGTGGGATAAGATCTTAAACTAACGAGGAATTGATTCTCCCTGCCGCCAATAATCTTAGATTCTTGGGTCATTTTTTTTCTAAAAAAAATAGAAGACAAATTCAAAACATATTTCCTAATTAAGATTCCTGAATAAATTCGATAATAAATTTGAGTGTAACACAAAGGGTTATAATTGTTTCAAGACTTTCACATCTTCTCCTTCTTCTTGAGCACATTATACTGATATATATTAGGTGCCAAATGCAATTGGATTTCTGCTGGGCTCAGCTCAGCTGGTACTCTATTCAATCTACAAGAACAAGTCATTATCTGCAAAATCAACTGCGTCGACGACGATGGAGGAAGGAGGATCAGCCCACCTGGTGATCAAAGGGACCATGCAAATGCCATCTTCCATGATCATGGTGAATCCAAAATGAGATCATTGAAGAAGAAAGAGTTCAATAGGTGCATTCAGGCACGAAGCTAGGAAATTTTACTAATGGGGGCTTGTTAAGTGAAAAACAAATGTGGTTAGTTTTTATCAATACGTTTTTTTAGTTATCATATACTATTTTTTAGCCATGTAATTTGAATGGATGCTTATATTATGGTTTTATGTCGTTTATTTTTTTTATGAGTTTATATAAATTAAGTTTACTTACATGATTTTGATAGAATTTTTTTTTGTAAAGGATTAATAAAGAATTTTTAAGACATTAAGGGGATGTTTCTGAATATTATAAAACTACAAAAACTGAGGTGTATATTTTGTTTCTTAGATTCAGTTTCCAAGCGTATGAACTTACCATGGTAGCATAATACTCGGAAGTCCGAGATCATATACACAAAGAGCTGATTAGCAAGATTTGAGTATTTTGTTATTGTAAGTAAAGAAAATATAAACTGTATTTTTGTGATTTTTAGAAGAGTATGAAATGAAAAGTAAACTACAAATGTAAAATGGCAAAGTTCAAGTACTTAATCGTCTTCTAGCTTAAATGTTTTAATTCTTTCTCCTTTTCTGAACTCAACCAATTATCACAGTAATTATGAAATTGGTTGAAAGATTTTTCAGTGAAATTATTATTTTATTTCTAAAGACGTGTTTATAAAATAATTAATGGATTAAAATGATGTTTCAAATACTTAGAATGCAATTGATCTGTTGATTATTTGTACCAAATATAATTGATAACAACTAATCAAAGATGTGTACAATTCTAAGTTTCGATATTTAAATATACCATTAATATTTCATAAACAAACATTAAAATTATTTTGAAAGAGAAAAGAAATTAGTTCATCAAAGGGTCGAAGACAACATTGTCCTTGAACCGAGCCTAAAGATTTAGCCTATCATACTTGGACAAGATTTAGACATGTTTATGGATTGTAAGAAGTTTGTAAATTGAATTATACTATGTATGTGAAAGCATAAGGAAGTTAACAATTACTGTAAGTAAGAAAACCGATCATTAAGGCGGTGTATGTAAGCAATAAAATAAGCGAAAATTCAACCATCCAGGCGGACAATTGAGATTGACAGTAATTGAAAAGATTGAAAGTATATTAAATTGACAAAATTAAAGTACAAATGTTTAAGAAAGTAAACTAATCTAATCTAATTATGAGATGTGTAAAAAATAAAACTAAAAACTAATTCTAAAAACTTAAGAGAGAGAAAAACTAAAACTTAAGCTAAAAATTCTCCTACTAAAAAAACCGAACTCTAAAATTCCAACTTCCACCCATATTTCCTTCTCTACTTCCTCCCTTATGCAGTTATTTTCTATTAGAAATTGAAAGAGAGAACTTATATGCAAGTCAAAACAAATGTCTCCTTAAAAGATTTTATTTTCTCTGAGTGAGCAAGTATTATAAAATTTAAGAAAAGGAAACAATTAATTTAAACCTTAGAGGTAATGTTGGAATTTAGGATTTGATGAAAGAAAAGAAACGGAATGGAAAATTTTGATGATCTAATGATTCGGGACCATTAAATTCTTTACCTAATTTTTTCCCTTTTTCTTTTCCTTTACTAAATCCTTAATCTTTAGCCTGTGTTTGAATCAAAAATTTAGTAAAAGAAAAATATATGAAAACGAAAAACTTAGGTAATCCAATGGTTCGGAACACGGTTGGATAATTTTTTTATTTTTATTTTTTTTCCCTCACCAAATCCTTTATCCAAATACAACATTCCAGCCTTAGGCTTTGGATTTAAGGATTTTTTTGATTGGCTTGAATTTAAGAATTTAGGGAGGTATTTGTGGAGGGAGAATAAGTAAAACAAATAAAAATTTAAACCGTTGGATCTGATAACTTTTCTCTTTCCTTTTTTTTTTCTACCCAATTTTTAATTCAAACACAGATAATATTATCATCATCATAATAAAAAAAACATTTATATACATGATTTCCTACTGCTTTTGTTTCCAAACATAGTCATCCAAAATGTTTGGATACCAGGAATTTTGAGAGTGAACATGTGATTCCAGTTTTGATAAATTACGAATAAAAATGTAGTTCTTGAACTCTCAATTTAAGTGGGATAAGATCTTAAACTAACGAGGAATTTGATTCTCCCTGCCGCCAATAATCTTAGATTCTTGGGTCAATTTTTTTTTGTAAAAATAATAGAAAACAAATTCAAAACATATTTCCTAATTAAGATTCCTGAATAAATTCGATAATAAATTTGAGTGTAACACAACGGGTTATAATTGTTTCAAGACTTTCACATCTTCTCCTTCTTCTTGAGCACATTATACTGATATATATTAGGTGCCAAATGCAATTGGATTTCTGCTGGGCTCAGCTGGTACTTTATTCAATCTACAAGAACAAGTCATTATCTGCAAAATCAACTGCGTCGACAACGATGGAGGAAGGCGGATCAGCTCACCTGGTGATCAAAGGGACCATGCAAATGCCATCTTCCATGATCATGGTGAATCCAAAATGAGATCATTGAAAGAGTTCAATAGGTGCATTCAGGGACAAAGCCAAGAAATTTTACTAATGGGGGTTTGTTAAGTGAACAAAAAAAGTGGTTAGTTTTTATCAATACGTTTTTTTAGTTATCATATACTTTTTTTTAGCCATGTAATTTGAATGGATGCTTATTCTATGGTTTTATGTAGTTTATTTTTTTATATGAGTTTATATAAATTAAATTTACTTACATGATTTTGATAGAATTTTTTTTTTTGTAAAGGATCAATAAAGCATTTTTAAGACATTAAGGGGAAGTTTCTAAATATTGTAAAACTACAAAAAATGAGGTGTATATTTTGTTTTTTTAATTCAGTTCCCAAGCGTAGGAACTTACCATGGTAGCATAATACTTGGAAGTCCGAGATCGTATTCACAAATAACTGATTTGCAAGCTTTGAGTATTTTGTTATTGTAATTAAAGAAAATATAAAATGTATTTTTGTGATTTTTAGAAGAGTATGAAATGAAAAGTAAACAACAAATGTAAAATGGCAAAATTTAAGTACTTAGTCGTCTTCTAACTTAAATGTTTCAATTCCTTCTCTTTTTATGAACTCAACCAATTATCACGGTAATTATGAAATTGGTTGAAAGATTTTTCAGTGAAATTATTATTTTATTTCTAAAGACGTGTTTATGAAATAATTAATGGATTAGAATGATGTTTCAAATACTTAGAATGCAATTGATCGATTGATTATTTGTACCAAATATAATTGATAACAACTAATTACAGATGTGTACAATTTTAAGTTTTGATATTTAAATATACCATTAATATTTCATAAACAAACATTAAAATTATTTTGAAAGAGAAAAGAAATTAGTTCATCAAATGGTCGAAAGACAATGTCGTCCTTGAACAGAGCCTAAAGATTTAGCCTATCATACTTGGACAAGATTTAGACATGTTTATGGATTTTAAGAAGTTTGTAAATTGAATTATACTATGTATGTGAAAGCATAAGGAAGTTAATAATTACTGTAAGCAAGAAATTAAAACCGACCATTAAGGCGGTATATGTAAGCGATAAAGTAAGCGAAAGTTCAGCCATCTAGGCAGACAATTGAGATTGACAGTAATTGAAAAGATTGAAAGTATATTAAATTGACAAAATTAAAGTACAAGTGTTTAAAAAAGTAAACTAATCTAATCTAATTTAATCTAATTATGAGATGTGTATAAATTAAAACTAAAAACTAATTCTAAAAACTTGAGAGAGAGAAAAACTAAAACTTAAGCTAAAAATTCTCCTACTAAAAAAAACTAACTCTAAAATTCCAACTTCCACCCATATATATAGGGAAAATATATATATATACGGGGAGAGAGAGGGAGTGAGAGAGGAGAGAGAGTGGTGGCCTTCTTTCGTTGACTTTGGCTGCCAACTTGTTTGGTGTCATCATGACAACTGTTTTGTTGTGTAGAAGTTTTTGGGGAGATGAACTTGATTCAATTTTCAGAAATTTGCGAACTGTCTTATGTCCGACCAGTCGAGCTTCTTAGACCGGTTGGACCAAGACGGTTTGAACTTCTAATTTTTTTTTGGACCGGTCGAGACTTGTTTGAACCGACCAGAAAATCTATAAAATGTTTCTTTTATGCCGTTTTACATGAAAAAATTATTTTATACCTCTTGTGCTACAACAAGCCTAAAATAACATTTATACTTATAATAACATCTTAAGTAAAAAACTTTTTAACTTAAAAATATATCACTTTATGAGTCTCATCAAAACACTATAACTATGTTTCTAAAATCAGTCTCTCTCTTTTCTCCTTTGCCTATATCCCAGCTAAATCTACCATATTCTCAGGAGGGCTGGGCTCTCTCAACATGGCTAGCTTAAGCTTCGTCGTCGGGATTATCGGTACACTTTCTTAATTATCAGTGGTAATTTCAGTTGTTCTTCACAATAATTAGGTATCATATATGCTTAATTAGTGTTCCTTAATTCGCTTGTTTTTTGTACAATCTATTTGTTGCAGGTAATGTGATATGTATACTACTTTTTGCCTCCCCCATGTAAGTATAACACAGAATCAGTCCAAAAAAAAAATAATCTCCTCTTTCTAGAAATCTCTTCAAATGTGTGGAGTTGTGTAACAATGGCCTGGCAGCTCGAAGCTCGAGCCCTAGCCTGCCCGCCCTCCCGCCCTAGTCTGAACCTAGCTAGAGCTCGAGCCCTAGCCCACCCATTTATAATGAGTAGGGCTGGACGCCTTTTGGTTTGAAATCCAATGCCCAGCCCAACACACAGCCTAAGGATCAGCCCGAAAGCTCATCTGAAAACCTGCGCGATACCTCAACCTAAAGCTCGATCTAAAATGCCCGAAGTTTAATGAGAAAAAATTTAAACCCAAAGAAGCAAATAACAAACTATAAGATTCGGGTGCAAACCCAAACCCAAGTTCTAATTTAAGCCCAAATCCGAGCTCAGACCCAAGCCCAAAGCCGAATACCCTAGGCAGTGGGAAGGACCTAGGCTTGGGTATTTGAAACCGGGCCTGAGCCCGATGGTCTTGGGCTGAACCCACTCAGGCCGAGCCGAATTTAAGAAATAAAAATTCTGCTAGTACTATTTATTTGGGATTGTCATATTTGTACTTGATTCATCTACCTTGATAATTAATACATGAATGAAATGTGTTTTAGAGAGACATTTTGGCAAGTTGTGAAGAAGAAATCAACAGAGAATTATGAAGCTCTCCCATACATAACCACACTATTGTGCACAAGCTTGTGGGTTTTCTATGGCTTTCTCAAGAACAAGGATGGTTTGCTCATTGTAACAGTGAATGGAGTTGGTGCAGTCTCACAATTGGCTTATGTCACTCTGTATCTCATTTATGCTCCCAAGGAAACAAAGGTAATATAAATAGGAGAATTTTCACTTTTGCTTGCCCTGTGATTTGGATCATGTACGGATTATACTTTAATATTTAAAGGTTTCCTCATAATTCGATGCGGTGTGTACAAAAATGCACCGTTTTGTTTTTCATCCAAACTAATAATTGCACTTTGCTCATCTATATATACCCTGTATCCAATCTTTAAGACAAAAAATACCCTTGCAAAATCTTAAAATTTTGTCATTTTCTTTTCTTCTTCTCTGCATAGTTTCTCTCTCTTAATGTCTCCACCACCACCATTCCTCATCTCTTTCCACTCCCAATCTCTTACATCCCTCTATCACCACTTACATATACATGTGATTATATATATGTGTGTGTCTTTGTGTGTGAGGAAAAAAATGAGGGTATTAGGATTAATTTACACGTTCTGTTGATGGATGTCCAAAGTGCATTTTAGTCCAAAATCATAAGAAATTATATATGCCTATATGGTAACTTTTTGTCCTTAATGGGGTAATCCACACATGGTCCAAACTATACAACGCAAAGTAAAATTTTCCCAAATAAAATGTCCATCTTTGGCACGTGAGGGTGTTTTGCGTTTCAGATACACCAAAATTAATAAACTATAACTATACTATAAATAAAAAAAAGTATAGTCATGCATTGATGTATATATATTATTCCTAATCAATAAACTATAACTATACTTTTTTTTCATTTTTGATATTTTTTTCAGGTTAAAGCATTGAAGTTAGTTTCAGCAATGAACATAGGTTTTCCTGGTGCAATAATAATGGTAACTCTTCTAGCAATCCCAGAAGGTGTAAGGCCTACCTTTCTTGGCGTTTTATGTGCATTCACAACCATAGCCATGTTTGCTTCTCCTCTGGCAGTCATGGTAAGCTACTTTCCTAAACGCATCACTTCACTGGAGGATCAATAGCTAATTTCTTGGGTAAATTTTAGTTTGTCCTGGTTTGGGCCTTGTGCAGTTTACAACTCCGTTGATGTGTACAAATCAGTGCATAACTCTGCGATTTGTGAACTAAAGTGCACCGTCTTATTTGCATGGCAAACTAACAGCGTGCACATTTCAGTTGGTTGCATAGAGAGTGCATCTTGTTCTTAGACAAAAATGCCCTTGTAAAATCTTCAAATTTTCTCTCCCCTTTTTCTCTCGTTGTTCCCACCCTCAATCCCTTCCCCCCAGGGCCCATCCCTCTACGGCCACCTATGCTTGTGTTCATACATATGTATGTATTTGTGTGTGCGTGTGTGTGAGGAGAAAATGAGAGTATTAAGGTCAGCTGATGTGTGTGTGAGGAGAAAATGAGAGTATAAGGTCAATTTATGTGTTCTATTAACAGATGTCAAATGTGCAGTCAAGGCCATAAACCACAAGGAGTTATGTCGTGCCTGGGGATAATCCGCATACAACCCAAACTACTGTGGAAGAAACGAATTTTTCCCGAATTTCTTGGTTATTTAAATTTTCTTTTGCGTATATTTTTTCCTTCTCTAAATTTTCTTTTCCCATTTATTTACTTTGGCAGAGAACTGTGGTTAAAACGAAGAGTGTGAAGTACATGCCATTCTATCTCTCATTTTTCCAGTTTCTTGTTGGTGGAGTTTGGTCTTTCTATGCCTTGCTAATCAGAGACTATTTTCTTGGAGTAAGATTATTTTCCTTCTCTACTTCCTCCCTTATGCTGTGATTTTCTATTAGAAATTAAAAGAGAGAACTTAAATGGAAGTCAAAACAAATGTCTCCTTAAAAGATTTTATTTTCTCTGAGTGAGCAAGGTTTATAAAAGCTAAGAAAAGGAAACAATTATGTTAAACCTTAGAGGTAGTGTTGGGATTAAGAATTTGATGAAAGAAAAGAAACGGAAAGAAAAGTTTTGATGATCTAATGATTCAGGACCATTAGATTCTCTACCTTTTCTTTTCCTTCACTAAATCCTTAATCTTTAGCTTGTGTTTAGATCAAGAATTTAGTGAAGGAAAAAGATATGGAAATGAAAAAGTTTTGGATAATTTTTTTATTTTTTATTTCTTTTCTCTCACCAAATCCTTAATCCAAATACAAAAATTTTCCCTTAGGCTTTGGATTTAAGGATTTTTTGATTGGCTTGAATTTAAGAATTTAGGGAGGTATTTGTGGAGGGAGAATAAGTAAAAATTTAAACCGCTAGATCTGATAACTTTTTCCTTTCATTTTCTTTTTTTCCTACCAAATTCTTAATTCAAATACAGATAATATCATCATCATCATAATAATAAAAAACATTTATATACATGATTTCCTATTGCTTTTGTTTCCAAACATAGTCATCCAAAATGTTTGGATACCGGGAATTCTGAGAATGAACATGTGATTCCAGTTTTGATAAATTACGAATAAGAATGTGGTTCTTGAACTCTCAATTTAAGTAGGATAAGATCTTAAACTAACGAGGAATTTGATTCTCCCTGCCGCCAATAATCTTAGATTCTTGGGTCAATTTTTTTTTTCTAAAAAAAATAGAAGACAAATTCAAAACATATTTCCTAATTAAGATTCCTGAATAAATTCGATAATAAATTTGAGTGTAACACAACGGGTTATAATTGTTTCAAGACTTTCACATCTTCTCCTTCTTCTTGAGCACATTATACTGATATATATTAGGTGCCAAATGCAATTGGATTTCTGCTGGGCTCAGCTCAGCTGATACTCTATTCAATCTACAAGAACAAGTCATTATCTGCAAAATCAACTGCGTCGACGACGATGGAGGAAGGAGGATCAGCTCACCTGGTAATCAAAGGGACCATGCAAATGCCATCTTCCATGATCATGGTGAATCCAAAATGAGATCATTGAAGAAGAAAGAGTTCAATAGGTGCATTCAAGGACGAAGCCAGGAAATTTTACTAATGGGGGCTTGTTAAGTGAAAAAAAAAGTGGTTACTGGTTAGTTTTTATCAATACGTTTTTTTAGTTATCATATACTTTTTTTTAGCCATATAATTTGAATGGATGCTTATTCTATGGTTTTATGTCGTTTATTTTTTTATATGAGTTTATATAAATTAAGTTTACCTACATGATTTTGATAGAAAAAAAATTGAATTTACATATCAAATCAATAGAATTATACTATTGTGTAATATGTAAGTGTAGAGTCATAACATATATGTTGTTGAAATACTCATAAAAGTAAATGATCAATAAATAATTTTTAAGACATTAAGGGGAAGTTTCTAAATATTGTAAAACTACAAAAACTGAAGGAGTATAATAAAAAATTTGAAAAACTTGAAGGGGTCTGGGTGCATTATAAATTTATAATTATTGTGTAGCTTTGAGTTGACTACAAGATGGATAGAGCCCGTTAGAATTTGGGTGGGTGTTGTGTCCCTAAGCACAATGTTCTGATACGTGTATCATATGAGAGATTGCTTCAATCTTAATGATGTGATTGAACATATTTATCTTATAGGTTTCGTTGAAAATATATATAAACTCGTGCAAAAACTCAAATTAGCTGAGCTTGATAGCAACATGATCAAATTATATTTGTTCTTAAAATCATACTTGAAAATTATTTTTTCAATAAATATGATCTGATAATGTGGATGTAAATGTCCGATCAACTTGAATTTTTTTTAATGAATGCTATGGATAAAACGGTTTTGATCATGTAATTAAACTCGAGATAAAACTTAAATGATGCGAGCAATATAGTGTTGTGCCCAACCTCACACCAACT
>BRYE01000010.1:3608073-3610573 GCA_030159115.1 Actinidia arguta var. hypoleuca | reverse complement strand
GCCTGTAAAATATTTGGCAATTTCTCGACCCATTTTCCTTTGACTTTCTTAAGCCTCTTCTTGATTTCGTTCATGATTGTTTTGTTGATGGCCTCAGCTTGCCAATTGCACTGCGAGTAGCTCGATGTTGAGTTATAAAACTCAACCTTCAACTGTCCCAACAAGTTTTTGATTTTTTTACCCACGTACTGAGTTATGTTGTTTGATACAAATGCATTGGGGATGCCAAACCTGGTCAGAATATTTCTATGCCAAACGAGAACAAATTAATTTAAAGGGAAATGGGGTCACTTGAGAGTCTAGCATCCTTGTGAATAGCAATTTTCAATTTTCTTTGACTTTAAAGAATTTGAAACTACAACATGGATGTTAGCTTAAAAATAAACGAATAAAACATAAAATCGTATTTATTCTCCCTCTCTCTCTCTCTCTCTCTCTCTCTCTCTCTCTCTTTATATATATATATATATTCTGAGACGTGCATGACCGTTTATGAATTAATTGGATCCTGGTAGACATGATTTTCAAGTTCCTCAACCATCTCATCTTTCGCGAAATTTTCCAAAAAACGGTTTTAATCGTTGGCCATTTACTTTAAAAACATTTTCATTGATAGGATTAACTATCTCGACAACTCCATGTGAAAAGAACGTTTTCAAAATATATGGCCCAATCCATCTAGACCTCAACTTACCAGGAAAAAGATGGAGACAAGAATTGTATAAAAGAACATTCTGATTAGATTCAAAGGTTTTCCAAATGATATTCTTATCATGAAATGCTTTGATATTTTCTTTGAAAATACCAGTGTTCTCATACAAATCTCATCTCAACTCTCCAAGTTTATTTACTTATACAACCAGCCTGAGACATGCGATAATTCAATTGTTTAATAGCCCAATATGCCTGATGTTCTATTTTTACCGGCAAATGACATACTTTGCCATAAACAAGCCTATAGGGAAACATGCCCAACAATGTTTTATATGTCGTGCGGTATGCCCATAAGGCATCGGTCAATCAAAGTGACCAATCCTTACGATTTGGGTTGACCGTTTTTCAAGAATTGACTTAATCTCTCTATTTTCTAACTCAACTTGTCCATTGGTTTGAGGATGATATGTTGTGGAAACCTTATGCATAATGCCATACTTACACATTAATGCTTCCAATGGTTTGTTACAAAAATAAGTCCATTGATCTCTAATAACTGCCCTAGGCATTCCAAATCGAGAAAAAATATTTTTTTTCAAAAATTTTATTAAATAACCAAAAGTATATATAGTCGACAGTCAAAAGTATATATAAATAACCAAATGAATTTGAAAATGGACTTATAAAGTCAATCCCCCAACAATCAAAAATCTCTATGACAATTATGGGGGACATAGGCATCATGTTTCTATGGGTCACACTACCTAACTGTTGGCACTTATCACAAGTTTTGCAGTAATTAAAGGAGTCTTTAAACAAAGTTGGCCAATAAAAACCACACTGTAGAATTTTTGCTGCCATTTTCTTGACAGAAAAGTGGCCTCGACATGCCTCTTTGTGATAAAAAGAGAAGATATTTGGAATTTCTATATTTGAAACACCGTCTTATGATTTGATCTGGACAATATTTAAATAGGTATGGATCATCAAATATAAATCTTTTAACTTCTACCAAAAATTTTCTTTTTTCTTAGGGAGTCCAATGACTCAGGATTTGTTCTATGGCAAGATAATTGACTATATCTGCATACCATGGGCAAGTCGTGAGAGCTAGGAGTCGCTCATTTGGGAATGTATCAAAAATTGGGGCATGGTCTATTGGATCATTTACCATCAAACGGGACAAGTGGTCGGCCATTACATTCTCTACTCTTTTCTTATCCTTAATGGTCAAATCAAATTCTTAAAGTAAGAGAATCCACCTAATTAGACGTGGCTTTGCATTTTGCTTTGCCATCACGTATTTTAGGGCCAATCAGTGGTTTAGTTAAGTATTTCTTGAACTATTGGGGTGCGAGCTTGCACTCCTCATTCCATAAAAATTTTATATTTTTGTGAAGGAGTTTAAAAAATGGACAAAATTATTAGAAGACTTATTGATGAATTTGTTTAGTGTTGCTGCCATCTCGGTTAGTTTTTAAACTTCCTTCACTATCCTTGGGCTGACAAGGTTGTTGATTGTTGTAATTTGTTATGAATTTGCCTCGATCTCTTGTCTTGTCACTAAGTGCCCCATGAATTTTCTCGAGCTCACCTCGAATGCTTGCATTCAACCTTAGCTTGTGTCTTTTCAGTATTGTGAACACTTCGATCAAATTTCTGACATGATCTGGCTCTTTTCTACTTTTGACCACCATATCATCGATGTATGCGTCCATGATTTTATCCAGGATTGACTCAAATATTTTTGTGACCATCCTTTGATATGTGGCACTAGCATTTTTCAGTTCAAATGGCATAATCTTGTAGCAAAATATGCCTCGAGTTGTGATGAATGCAGTTTTCT
>BRYE01000010.1:3598073-3600573 GCA_030159115.1 Actinidia arguta var. hypoleuca | reverse complement strand
CAACTAGAATAGCCCTACTTTTCCAATGAGCCTAGAATTCTATAAAAACAAGTTCGTTCGAAAAATCTGCAATTCACCACCATGCAATTGGCATATAAAACATTGTTTCAAGCCGGTGTGGAGCCAAGTGAGGCAATTGATCCCACTGAGAAAAAAAATTATACTATTTTTCTTAATATAAATATAATTTTGACCCCAAAAGAATTAATAATTTACTCTAAATTTTATAAATTATGACCTTACTGAATATAAATTATAACTCTTTTATCCCACTAAACATTCTTTTATGTGCATGAAACTGATATTCGTGCAAAACGAGTAAAGATATTTGTGCATGTACTGATGCCAACTCAAAATAACTTTCATGCCCAAACATCGTGGACGGAATAAGAAAACAAGTACTTGGAAAATCACCAACACCCCCAAAAAATAAAGCTTTGGGGATCGAAATTCGAGCATTTTGACGTATTCCCTTCCTAATGTATATACAAAACCGAGGTTTGTTCGTGGAGATTTCCACCAAAATACCATGACGCCGGTCTCAAGATTTACACTATGACCAGAAAACGTTATTACCGTAGCAATTTAATTAAGTATTGGAACAATTTCGTTTTGGACCGTGAATTAAGCTTTTCCTTACTCCTAAACATTGCGTTTTTGGAAGAAAAAAACTACTATTATAATAAGGGGCAGAGCCACGTGAGGGTCTGTGAGCTCCCCACTGGGAAAAAAAAAAATTACACTATTTTTTTAATATAATTTATTAAATATAATTTTAACCCCACAAAAATTATTAATTTGCTCTAAATTTTATAAATTTGACAAATCTGATTATTTTGACCGCGCTAAACATAAATTTTGACTATTGAACATTTATTTTGACTCTGCCCCAGATCATTAATAGGAGAAAGTGTAAAAAAAAAAAAAAAGGTAAGTATATAGTGTTGCAAATTGACCCGGACTGGATTAACTTGACCCGCTACAATAATAGACCCAATCAGGCACTGATTGAGATAAGTCCAGACCGCTATAGTACCGGTTCAAGCTTGGCTCAGCCCTTTTTTTGTTTAGTTTATTTTTTTATGAAACCACCTCTAACAAAGCAAAAAACATGTTTGAACTTGAAGGCTCCGTTTGTTACCAACTTTTAAACTGACTTTTTTTTTAAACTTATAAGCAAAAAAACTCAAAAATTTAACTTTTTTAGAAGTTTAAAAAAATTTTGAATTTTAAACATATTACCAAACGGAGCCAAAATACTGGTACTTGAATTATAATTGATTTTATTTATTATTTTTCTTATCAAATACATGAATTAAAATAATTATTAAAAATTGAGATTTACATCACTATCCTTAAGTATCCCAACTAGGATATCACTCACTTAACCATCATTCATTTATATTACTCATTCTTTCTTTACAAAGTATAATATAAAAAAAATAATCGACTAATTGTTGTTGAAAGACTCAAGGATGTAATTCTCTTATGTAACATCGTGTTGAATTTTGTACTTTGCAACATCTTATTCTTTAATACAAACTCCAGAATTTTCGAGTTTAACGAGCTTCTCTTTCTCCTTTCTTCCACGATGAATAGAATCGAAAAATTCTTTGTGTGGTCTTTCCATCATGTCAAAATATCAAGATTATTTTTTTCAATTTCTGTTAAAAAAGCACTAAAATCTGTGTTTAAATATTTAAAAAGTTCATTGCATAATGAAACACCAATGTTTTGCCTACTATAGTTAGTTATTGCATTTCAAGATTTATTATGTACGCCACTAGTTGAAGTAAAAGGTATAAAATATTACTTAAAACCGTGCTTTTTGAAAAATATTTCGTTTCGTGCGAATTATATAGATTAGTTAGTGCTAATTTAATATTATTATCGGTAATGGTTAGATTTACACTTAATAATTCATTAAATAGTGTTAATAAAAATATTGTACACTTACTAATCGAAACTTGTCCATTACAGATGCTAATACAAATAATATAGGTAAATTCTGCAATTATTTTAAAATTTTATTTTTCATAACCGCACAAGCAATGATAAATATAAAATTGTCCCTATATTATTTAAAATTCTAAGTAATGTCATATATGTGTGAATTGACAAGTTACGTAGTGAGATAATAAACACCCAAGCAATATTTAGTAGCTATACAAAAAACTTTTAAAAAATTAGCATGACATACATTCCAATCATTTGGGAATATCATGTTTAATTGATTTTGTTATAAGTAAAGACTAATAATATTTTCAAATTTATTAGTTGACTGTAGTATAAAATAAATTTTGTTCCAACGGTGAATAGTGTCTAATGAAAATTTTATATTTTTTGAGCCATGTGCTTTACAATTTTTTTTTAAAATCTTGATATCTATATGCAAAAGATCTAATATATAGGATGACATCTTTAATTTTATTTTTAAAAATTTTTAATCCAAAAAATTCATTCTTAACAATTAAATTTATAATATGACAAACACATCGAA
>BRYE01000010.1:3590573-3593073 GCA_030159115.1 Actinidia arguta var. hypoleuca | reverse complement strand
AACCATCAAGCGCCTGCAAAGCCAGTTAGCCGAAATGGCACAGATCCTGGTTGACAACAAAATGATGAAGTCGGCCTAAGCGGTAAAAGAGGGACCATCCAAGGACAATAGCAAAGGAGCAAACCTCCCACCTTGGGAAGGTCGAAATAGAAGGCATCATAGATCCTATGTCAGCCTGGATAATTGAAGCGATAGTTAATCCGTGGTATCGAGCAAACGAAGAGTATCACCCAACTGAACTCCTACTAGTATGGATCTCCGTGAGACCCTCAATGCCAAGCGGAGCCAAGAAGGCGATTTGTGTGATAAGCTCAACAACTGAATAGCAGTGACATCAGGTAAAGTCTGCGTCAACATCACAAGCCTCAATCAGACTAGTCCAAAAGACCGCTTTCTTTTGCCAAAGATTGACCAATTGGTAGACTTTACTTCAAGTCATGCTCGGATGAGCTTCCTGGATGTTTATCGAGGTTACCATCAAATAGCAATACACGAGCCTAATTAAGAGAAAACTACATTCATCACCCCCACGGTGTATTCTGCTACAAGGTCATGCCCTTTGGGCTGAAAAACACTAAAGTCACATATCAGAAGATGATCACCAAAATATTTAAGTCAATCATGAGTAAAACCACGGATACATACATCAATGATATGGTGGTTAAAAACAAAAAAGAGCCAGACCATGTGAAGTACCTGACTATCAACAACCTCGTCAGCCCGAGTACTATGAAGGAGGTCCAAAAATTAACCGAGATGGCAACAGCACTTAACCGATTCATCAATAAGTCATCTGACAAATGTCGTCCTTTCTTTCAACTCTTTCTCAAGAATGAAATTTTTTTTTATGGAATGAGGAATGCGAGCTTGCACTCAAAAAGTTTAAGAAATATCTGACTAAATCACCGCTTTTTTCAACCCCGGATAACGGAGAGTTGATTTACGTCTACCTCGCTGTCTCTAAATATGCTGCTAGCTCAGTAATTTTAAATGAGGTAGATGGAGAGTAATGTCCGATCAACTTTGTTAGCAAAATATTTACGGATTACCAAACAAGGTACATGCCACTGGAAAAGCTTATTCTGCTCCTAGTTTTAACCTCGCAAAAACTCATGCATAACTTTCAAGCACATCCCATTGCTATATAGAGAGAGTTTCCGCTCAAAAATATTTTTTCAAAAGCAGACATGTCCGACAGACTCTCTCAAGACATAAAATTTCTGCCAAGGGCAATAATAAAAGGACAAATCTTAGCCAATTTTGTGGCTGAGTTCTAGCCCCGAACTGTGAGTCATAAGCAAGGTTGTCTTACGTCTGCACACAAAGGGGATGAAAGCTCAGGGGCAAAGTCAATTGGAATTCAATCAACACCCGAGGATCACGAGGTTATTAAAGAATCACCCCAAAGTGCAGAAACAACCATCGCTGGGGAAATCACTAAGGTTCCAAATGTTAATGTAGAACCACCTCAGATTGATCTTACCTCGACATGGAAGATGTTCGTTAATGGAGCATAAAACAACTTGGGAACAAGGGTAGGAGTAGTCTTAAAAAGTCTTGAATGAGCAATTTTCAAGCACTGCCTCAGGCTAAATTTGTCTACAACAAACAACGAAACCGTATATAAAGCTTTCATTGCGGGACTTCAGTCTTCCAACAAGCTAAAAGTTTCCTATATTCATATTTTCAGTGACTCAAAACTGGTAGTCAACCAAGTCAAAGAAAAATTTAAAGGTCGGGGGGCCAAGATGGCTAAGTACTTGGCGATTGCTAAAGTCCTCCTTACCAAATTCAAAGCAATCAAGATCAAACAAGTGGGGAGGGATTTAAATTCGCATACAGACACATTGGCAGGCTTGGCATCAGTTTTCGAAGGAAAAACAAGGCAAACAGTTGCAGTCGATTTGATTTCGGCCCCCAATCACAAAATATTTCAAAAATTCATCCTAGTCAACATCGAGCTGGAACTGAGCTGGATGGACCCAATTATGAATTTTATACAACATGACAAGCTGCTAAAGGACTAGAAAGAGGCACACAAATTTTGAACAAAGGCAATACAATTTTGGATCTCCCCCACAAGAGACTTGTACAAAAGACCATATCTAGTACCATATCTATTGTGCATCCACTTGAGCTTAGTCAAAGACATGCTTTTTGAAATCCATGAAGGTATTTGCAGACTACACTCAGGGGGAAGATCATTGTCTCACCAAGCCCTAACTCAGGGATACTGGTGGCCATTCATGCAAAAAGATGCCCAAGTGTATGTCCGCAAGTGTACCAAATGCCAACTCTTCTCCCCCTTTTTCATTAGCCAGTAAGGGACTTGACCCCTCTCACTAGTTCGTGGCCCTTTGCTCAATGAAAAATGGACATCGTAGGGGTCCTACTCTATGCTCTGGGGAACAAGAAATTTTTGTTAGCAGTGACGAACTATTTTACGAAATGGGTGAAGGCCGAACCACCAGCCCAAATCAAGGAGACAGACGTAATCAGA
>BRYE01000010.1:3580573-3585573 GCA_030159115.1 Actinidia arguta var. hypoleuca | reverse complement strand
ACATATAAAAAAAGAAGAAAAAAAAAAAGAAAAAAAAGAAAAGTCGACAGCACAGTTTGACCTAATTTTTTTAAAGTATAAATAGATAGATAGATTTTTTAGTTGTTTCGTTTTCGAGTTTTTTCGTTTTCAGTAAGAAAAAAATTAACACTTGCCCTAACCACCAAACTACTGTCATGAGACTTAAAAGTTAAAATTGTTCTATCTTGTTTGCGACACCCAAATTACCCTAACCACCACTGATCCACCGTCACACCACTGCCATAGCCGTACTTCTCTACTACTACTGAGTGGCGAAGGAGCCACCAAGTTTATAGCAGACACCAAACTTTGGCCAATCAATGGTTTGGCGATGCGAATCCCACAAGAAAAGACACTCTGGATCCTACATGATCTGACCACCGGCGAACTCACTCGTTTGACGGCTAATTTATCTGATCTAACACCTAGTCTCTATCTGGAGGACATTGAAGCAAGTCGTAATAGTTGATCTTCAATTGCTCTATACTAGGATAAATACCAAACACAGCACAGCTGAATGGGAAAGGACAAATCGTTAGGCTAATCTAACGTTACTCTTCTATTCTTACACAAACAAGGAATGAAAAAACCCGAATGTATCACCAAGACGAAACCCGCATTGGTTCTCCTCTAATAAACACACACCACCGAAAAGGGAACTCATGAGGTAAAATATGCGACAGAAAAGAAGAAAAAAAAGGTTCCATGAGCATATTCAATGAGGTTTTATTCTTGGTTTAAACTAGTCCGATACCTGCTTCCCTCAAGGAGTCGACGATGGCTTTGACCTGACCGTGATACTTCTGATCTCTTTTAAACTCCGTTTGAATATGTGGATTTAAAATTTAAGAATATTAAATTCTTATCTTAAATTTGTCAAGTATAGTTTTGGATGACTAATAAACTAAAGGATTTGAAAATAAGAAAATCACTCTATGAATTTTAAGGACAAAATGAAGAAATTTCAAATAACTCACAAAATAGGTATTATTTGACAAATTCTTGACCTCCCGACCCATTTCAACTCCAATACTTCACTCTTATCTTCTCTCTCTTCTCTCCTCTCTCTCCAACCCTTCTCTCTTTTCAAAATAGGTTTTAATTGAAATTTATGTAGTTAAAATCTTAAAATAATAAAAAAAATTGTGTCCAAATAGAGGATTTGAAATTCACGTAGACTTGAAATCTTCAGAATTTGAAATCTATGTATTTAAAATCCTAATATCCAAACGAAGCCTTAATTCTTGAATCAGAAGAACACAAATGACAGCCTAGAAAACGCACGTAATCAAAGATGGAAAACAAGAACAACGAACAAATCAACGTGTACATTTTGATACATATATTCACAATCCAAGCGCAAGAAATTAGATCATTTCCAATGCATTGCAAGGAAAAGTACGGATTAATTGGAATCTTAAGGCAAAATAAAAAGGAAAAAAAAAACTGACAGGACAAGTTCAAAACCCTAAGCTAACGATTGTTGACGGTGTTAAACGTGGTCTCCGGAAATGCGGCTTGCAGTGGTCAATAGAGGTGGTGATGGTAGTAAGCCTTGCCTCGTTCGCCGATGAATCTGGTGACGTAGTGCAGGTCACAGAAAGAAAGAAGAGGAGACTCGAGGACAACCGACAAAAAAAAACAATAAAAAATAGTAAATTTCACTAATTTGTCTGAGATTTCTAATAAATACATATATTTTCTTTATAATTTTAAAAATAGCACTAATTTTTTTATTTTTAAAATTAATGTCAAGATTCTCACTTAAAACTAATTTAAGCATAAAAATGACAAATTTGTACTTCAATTTAGGGCTTCCATAAATATTTTCTCAATATACTAATTAAGATAAATAAATATTTCATTTTTCTCAAAACACCATTTATATATAAACTACTTCATTTTTTTATTTTTATTAATAAATATTTTTTTTAAAAAAATAATTTATTTAAATAGTTTAATTTTAAAATTTACTAATGAAAATGTACTTAAAAATAAAACTTTATTATCAATAAAAAAAAATTAAAAAAAAAATAGTCTAAATATTTTAATTTTTAAGTGACCCTAATTTAAATATACTAAAAAATTAACTTATTATTTTTTTAAAAAAAATAGATTGCACAAAAATTAACTTTAGAAAGAAAACTTGACATTAATGATTATTATTTTTAAAACTACAGAAGAAGTAACTGTATATGTACGTAAGGAGAGAGGTTAGTTGAATCTAAACAAAAAAAACCACGCGCGCACAAAAACAACTTAGACAGAATATGAGCTAAGTTTTTTTTTTGTTTTTAACGGCTTTTTTAAACAAAACTGATCCAATTTGTTTACTTTTTAAAATTTTTATTACTAATCCATGTAATTTGACTAAAGTTGCACTTTGATCTTTAGTTTTAATTTGAATAAATAAGACCCTAAAAATTCAGTCTAATTTCAATGTAGTGTTCCATTAATACTCGTTAAGAATTTGAACGGAAGTGAGCTGGTGAAAGTGGCAAATGCTGCGCCATAAATGGTGTTACCATCAAACACAAAACACTAATATTTCAAAATAAAGAAATACTCTGAGAATGTTTGATATAACTCAACTTATGTTAAAATTGCTTATTTAAAAGTAGAAGTTGAAAATTTTTTAAAATAGAGCTTCTAAATATTAATTCTTTTTCAAATTTTACAAGAATTTGTACCAAATACTTTGACATAACTTTTAAGGCAGAAAAAAGTAAAAACACAATGTTTCCTCGTGGGCAATGAAAAAAGACATCCAATATGGAAACCCTCATAGCAAAAGCAGAGACAATAAAGCCAGCACTGTTGGTGATAAATGATACTAATTTTAATAACTGGTACAAGCCATTATCATCACCCTCAGATTTCAAAAAATAGTTAGGCTGTGTTTGAATCTCAAATTTAGTAAGAAAAAATAAATTAAAAATAAAAAAATTAGACGATCTAACCGTTCAAGACTATTAGATCATCAATCTTTTTCATTTTCATTTCATTTTCGCTCATCAAATTTGAAATCCAAACACAGCTTTAAGAAAGAAAAAGCCTAATGCCATTTCATGAATACAACTGTAATTCAAATTGGGGTATAGTACAAGAAAAGGAAACGAAAGACAAAAGGGTTACTACTTTAGCCAGAGAAAGTTGGCAATTGCACAAGGATATAGAACGAAAAACAACAGAGATTTTTTATACAAAAAAAACAAAGGGTATGCAGACAGGATCGGCTAATATGCAACTGTAGAAAACCAGAAACTTGAATTCAGAAATGTAATAGTCCTCCAATATTGAAATGCTTTTTCTGTAAGTTTGCAACCTAAACAATGCTCGTAGAGTGATGCGATCATCGTATCATGTAACTAAAGGAAATTCCAAATAAATTCAAAAGATTTTGTCAATAATACGCATAATCATCACAATCCAATCGAACTCCACGACGATAATTATACCAACTCTGATACGGAAAGTGCCAAACTCTCTTTCCCAGTAATGGCATAGCCGGCAAAACTCAAATTCAAGAAACAAGATTGTGAACAGAGCACGAAGATAACGAGAACTACAAACTGCGATGAAACCAAAATGCTATCAGATCAACACAGGCCGGTTATCAATCTTCATCCTCGCCCTCGTTCTCAGCAATATTGAAGTACCGAAGTTCATAAGCACTTGGATCTTTGTTGGAAGAAATCACTCGGAGCCAATCACGAACGTTGTGTTTCTTCAGGTGTTTATTGGTCAAGTACTTCAAATACCTGGATGGCACAAGCCAATATTATTAACACACAGCAACTTGCAAAGAGTCCAAAAATATATAGCAGAAGTACCAATATAAATTACTTTGGCAAATAGAAAACAATCATTAGCTGGTTCATCCACTCCTATCTTTCTTACTTTTAGGCTGTGTTTGGATCAAGGATTTGGTATAGGAAAAGGAAAAGGAAAGGAAAAAGATAAAGGATCTAATGGTCCCGAACGGTTAGATTGTCTAACTTTTTTATTTTTATTTTTTTTTCCCTCACCAAATCCTTGATCCAAATACAATCTCGAGTCGTCACATGTCAAATGTTGTGAAACCATAGAGGGCACCATCTCAGAAGAGCGTACAAACCAACAAATATGGTTGTTCACACAAATAGAAAAGGTACCTCCAAGTTAATACCCTTTATCAATAAAATCGGGCCAAGACAGCACAGTTCAAAAATTCAAGGCCAAAACAAGTCAGGGAAATGGCAACACACGAAATGTCATATTTATATATACATATATAAGAAGTAAAATCCAAATATTTCACCTTTTTACATAACAAGAAAAAATATTTATTGAATTAAAAAGATCAATACTTCATTTTAAACATTTATACATTCGGGAAAAGAGAAAATGAGGATTGAAATCAAAATCTTGTTCTAAAAGTCTAAGTAGTCACACACAAAAAAGCATGTTTGAGAGTTGTAAGCATGATTGTCACAGACACGGCACTGTCAATTATTTCTAAGGCCGTGTTTGATTGGCAGGAATCTTGAGGGAGAATGGGAATGCTATTCCCAGTCCCTATAATTCTACCATTTGGACATGGTAAGAATGAGAATCTTATTCCCTATCTCTCATTTCAATAGAATAGAATTGCTAAGGAGGAATTTGATTCTCCCACTTTCCCCTAGTTATCTAATATTAGATTACTGCCTCATCCAATAATTAAAAAAGAGGTCGGGCCAAATTGTTTTCTATGATACCCCCAACTAAGCCCACCATTATAAATTATAGATAAATTATCTTTCTATCATAATTTTCATGAATTTTTTTTTAAAAAAAAATATTCAATTATGTTTTGGATTATCTTTTTCCTTTAATAAAATACATTCCTCAGCTAAAATACATTTTATGTAGCTGAAATTTAGCTCTATAGCTTTTTTGCTTTAGTTTTTTACTTTATACGAACATTACTTTTTAAATCTGATAATTTGTATGGATAT
>BRYE01000010.1:3475573-3485573 GCA_030159115.1 Actinidia arguta var. hypoleuca | reverse complement strand
GAAATTTTTTTCAACAAAATTGTGACTAGGGTTTCTTATATTGGGTTTGCAATAATGGTTGCAATTGATTGGAAATGGTAAGGTTGTAATTATTCAAATTAGAATAGCAGGAATAAAAGTAAAATTAAATTATAAGGACGGTAAATATATTTTTTTAATAGCTTTATGGCATAAAAAGATATTTGAGTAAATTCACCATAATAACGATAAAAAAGTACAGTTAGAAAAAAAAAAGTAGTGTACATGAAAATCACTGGCCAAAACAAATTTTCATATATGAAAAATATATTTACTTAAGGAGAAAAAGTAGTAGTTAGCTTGATCACTTTAACTTGGAAATGAAGTTAAATATTTCTATAATAGATTCATGTAATTGAGTAAAATCTAGGCCATGCATAATCTATCTCCAACATCCCCATCCCCATTAATTTTCTTAGTATTTAGAACTTACCAATAACTTAATTAAGTAAAATTAGATGCTTAGCCATTGACATTCATGTTATTTCAATACAACAAAAACTAAAAAATGACTGAACAATAGTAATACAATAATAGAAATGTGATCTATAAAGTTATTCAAATGTGAAACAATTGAATGTGTTTATTATTTGTAAACCAAAAAAGTATTCTGAAAAATATAAATTAGAAACACATACTGAAAATAAAAACTATAAATTAAAACTCACAGACTAAATAAAATACAAAATTTAAAAGAATCAGATCAATGCCTGTGTTGGACACAGTTTTCTTAAGACGGATTTCGCTCTCGCCAAATTATTAGCGATTGCTGGACATCAGTTTACAGGATACAATACAATGGACAATAGTTAATAGGCAAACAGTGTCTTGATATATGTGAAAATTGTATAAAAAAGTTCTATCTTTTTCGGATTTTTATGTGTTTTAGTAGGACCCAAAAAACAAAAAAGAAAAGAAAAGATGTGTTTAAGGGAGCTCATTGATCTCCAAATCAAGCTCAAGAAAAACACATCACTTAGACTCAAGTTAACTCATTCAGTCCCCATCACAAAAAGGCCGTATCCTTGTCGGGCTGATTATTGGGCTGGCCCATTAAATGGGATGTCCATATAGATTGGGCTCAAGTGCTTGGTGGACTCCCATACTAGTACTGGGCAAGTGAAAAGAATTAAATTAGTTTTTTGAAAAATGATGATTTTTTAAAATAAGAATTATAGGGAAAATAAATAAGATAATCATTAAAGTTTTTTCAGATTTCTTAATAAGTATTTTAGTTATCTTATACTAAAATTTTCTAGCTCTTAGTATGCGCTTTAATTTTATGATAATAATAATAATAATAATAATAATAATAATAATAATAATAATAAAATTTAAAAAAAAAAATTGCATCTACATGAAAAATTATATCATTTTGAAATATTTAAATACTGGGAGATTATACCATATATAAGGAAGAATTACCCATAAGATATAAGTTATAACAAAAAAAATTAAAAACTTCAAAGGTGGATCCCTTTTGTCCTGTTAAGGCTGTATTTGAATCAAATATTAAACGAGGGAAAAACAAAAGAAAATGAAAAATTGGAGTATCTAACCATGGGCGGAGCCACGCTAGGGTAAATGAGGTTAATTGACTCAACTGGAAAAAAATTACACTATTATCCCTGATATAATTTATTATAAATACAATTTTAACCACATAAAAAAATAGTAATTTATCCTAAATTCTATAAATTTTATAATTTTAACCCCGTTGAACATATTGTGACCCGTTAAACTCAAGTTCTAACAATTTTGATCCCATAAAAAAATAATAATTTACCCCAAATTCTATAATTTTGACCCTACTGAACATAAGTTTTCGCAACTTTGACCCCACTAAACTTAAGTCCTGACTCCGCCCCTGGATCTAACTGTATATTTGGGACCATTGAATCCTTTAACTTTTCCATTTCTCTTACTAAATTTTTGATCAAGACACAACCTAAGTGGTCAAGGACTTTCCTAACACGAGTACGTAAAGGTCCATGAGAATAATAGAGTTAGGAAACAAGATTTGTTGCATGCATGAAGGGAGGAATCTGGTTCTTAGTGATAGAAAAGAAATTGGATTAACATTACATCATGAACAACAAGAGTTACGTGCAAATGGGATTGGCCCAATATGACAATGGAGCATATTTGCTTTTGGATTAGGATTCTTTTTTGGGTACTTGAATGATTTCATTTTCTTCCCATATTGATGACATAAGGCATCACATCTTAGTCTCTCAGTTCACACTCTGTTTGGTACTTAGGCTCCATTTTTTCTCAACTTGAATTTTAAATTAAGGGATTTACATTTTTATTTAATATGAATAGTTTATATTTAAATTTGATAGTAAACATATGATTTCGAGATTGAGTTTGAAAGTTTTATTAATATGGATTTGAAATGACTAATTAATCATTCATGCTAATAGTTATAATTATACAAAATATACTTCTCTTCCTCTAATCTTCCTTCCACTCTAGTTTCATAATTTATCTATAGCTAAACATCTTCTATTTTTTGTTGAATTGGACACAAAATCTCTTAATTTAAAATTCATATATCCAAATAGAGTTAGGGTATGTTTGATTTGTTAGAATGAAACTGGTTAGTAATAGAAAGAAGATACGAATGAACGTAGAATGGAATGAGATATGTGAATAATTAATTTCATTATAATGTTTTGCTACGTATGGAAATCAGTGATGGCAACGGCCATGGCGATGGTGGTGGTAGGCGGTATTTTTAATGTGAAAGTGATAAAGATAAACAGTGATGAAATAGTTACTCATTCTATAAGTTAGGCAATCATTATTCGTTAGAATGAAGGAATGATAATTCTATTATAATATTCGTTCTGATATTTTTGACGAACCAAATATTATTTATTCGATTCCAACAAGCTAAACGGAGCCTTAGAGAAAGGAGAGAGAAAGAAAAGGAAAATAACAATTTCCCTCCCTTTCATGTTTGGATCCTACTTTGAGGGTAAAAGAAAGAAAAATGAAGGAAAATCAAGTAGAAATTATTTTTCTTTCCTCTTTCTCTTTGTCTTTTTTATGTGCTAGTTTATCTTTTTATTTTTTTTTCTTTAAAAAGTAAAAAAAAAAATTAACAACTTTCTCTAAAATTTATTTCATAATTACCATCCCTTCCTTTCTTAATTTTAAATAACAACTTTTATATTTTCTTTTATTTGGGTAATAGTCAAAACTCAAAAGCATGGCTATTACCCAGGGAAAAGAAAAGGGAATGGCCCCTCAAAACTTCAAAACAAGGATCCCAAGAGGCAACATCTCAAATTGGCACTTTTAAATGGGTGTGTGTATATATATATATTATTTTTATTGCACAAATTTTAAAAATAAAATGCCTAAACTACCCCTCTAAAGAGCAGAAAAAAGTAAAAGTGTAATCGATTAATGGGGATATTGGGGAGGGACAATTATGGTAATAAGCTAAAATATTAAGAACTTTATTTTAACTTTGCACAATTATAAAAATAAAAAGTGAAGTGCAAAAATCAACACACACACACACACACATATATATATATATATATATATATATATATATATATATATATATATATATATATATATATATATATATATATGTGCTAGTTGCCAATGAAAAACAAATATTCTTCTATCATTTTCTCCTACTGTGATTTCCCATTAAATACTTAAAAAAATTGTTGATATGGTGACCCCTTTGAGAATCCGAATCATGTAACAAGGTTCCATTGGACATGAGCTTGGAATGTCAAATGTGTTCAAAGAAAGCAAGATAATATATATAAAACCACATAAAAAAGAGAGCTTTCTAGCATTTGAGATAACGATGTATGCATTCTGATGGTAGTAGATGAAAGAAGTGATCTTACATTCTATTTTGAAGATCAATTCTATATGTGGGACCACCAGTAGTCAGTACAGTACTTTTTTTTTTATGTTTTCTTTTTTGGAAACCATAGAGATATATAGGAAAGGGAAGCTGTAATTTTTCGGTAGGACTCCAATTCAATAGTTTGAGCAACTCCGGCAAATCTAGTCAAACTAGCGAATCAAAATCTCTATTTTTTTAATTTATTATGAACCATTTTTGAAAACATACTACAACAAAACTCTTAACTATTTTGGTTTAAAATAGTATATCTTCTATTCTTTCTTCATTTACATACAATACAATTCCCTTTCCTAGTCCCTTCGTAAATACCCGTTTTCATATTTAGTTTTCATATAGTCCCTTCATAAATATCCGTTAAGTATTTAGATAAAAAGTGAGTACGTAAAACTCATATGACCCTTTTAAGAGGGTAATTTTAGGACTATTAGTCCTCATAGTTTGGTCAAAATACTTAATGAACATTGAAGGAGAGACAATATTAGAACTAGATTGAAACGTTAAGAACTTTATTGTTAGAAATAAAAACATAAGGATTAAAGTGATACTTTTATAAAACTACAGAGATCCATGCTGAAATTAAACCAGTTCAAAACAGCCAGGTTGAGTCTACTGATTTGGTATTGAGACTCTATAGTGCCACAGCAACTGTAGCTAGGCACTGTAGAATTGCATCATTTTACCTGCCTTTTAGCTAGTCTGATGATGATGCATTTCTTTGTATGATTTGGTTAACTATTTTAACAAAAATGGCATTTTGGCTATTCTCTTGAAGTTGCTCATGTAAATTATGAGAGGATAAAATAATATTCATCATTTTCAATTGAGTTAGGGCAAGCGTCATTGTTGGGCTGTCACTTCTTAGCAAGCTTTGGTTGACATCATTGTACCGGAACTCGGTCGGAGGACTTGATCGGTGGTGATTCTCAAGGCACGTCAGAATTAGAGGGTAACGTATATGACGAGTTTTTTTTGCCACTCTCACGTTTGTGTTTAGACGTCGATGATGTGATAAATTAGCTACCATTCATGCCTTAGAAACATGATTGAGTCATCCGCCTACTCACTGTCATAACAGTTGACGTGTCCAAGCACGCGTCGAGCTGCACTCTACTCACTGGCGTAACAGTTGGCGTGTCTAAACACGCACCAAATTGCACTATAAAAGGCTAGATACTTTATCTCTC
Source organism: Actinidia arguta var. hypoleuca (assembly GCA_030159115.1). NCBI lineage: Eukaryota > Viridiplantae > Streptophyta > Magnoliopsida > Ericales > Actinidiaceae > Actinidia > Actinidia arguta. Next base: position 3,480,467 of record BRYE01000010.1, on the reverse strand, counting down.
AAGGGTACGCAACATCTCTCTCTAAACCAAATCTAATAATTCTCTCTTTCTTCATTTATTTGTTATTAACTTGACAGTCGGAGAGTCATTCCAGAACAACTCCTGCAATTCCTATCTCGCAAGTTCGACAAACAACCTTATGCCACCAACCTTCGCTAATCAACCACTACCGATATTTACATTCGATTTCATTTCTTTTCATGCTTCCCCACAATAATCTAACTTATTCTCAAATTTAACCATAAAAAAGTTTAAAGATGTGTAAAGAAAAGCCTGCCTTCAACTACACAAACTTGCTTCTACTTCTTCTTCTTCTTCTTCTTCTTCTTCTTCTTCTTCTTCTTCTTCTTTTTTAACTCAAACAGTGGAAATCCAAGTCTTCAACATATAAGAAAAGCAAAAAAGAAAACACAAATTAAAAGAAGAGAGAGAAAGTAAAATAAAACAAGCTAGACTGCTAAAGAGACTCACACTCCAAAGAGGTTTTTTGTGTTTGGGAAAAGGAGGTTTTAAAAGAAGAAACCTTCCAAATTGATGCGTCCAAGCACGCGTCGAATTGCACTCTACTCACATGACATGACAGTCGATATGTTTAGGCATGCGCCAAACTGCACCATAAAAGGCCAGATATTTTATCTCTCACGGGTACGCAACATTCTCTCTCTAAACCAAATCTAATAATTCTCTCTCTCCCTTTCTCTCTCTCTCTCTTCATTTACTAATCACAAACTTGACCATAAGAGAGTCAACCCAGAACAACTCCTGTCATTCCTGTCTCGCAAGTCCGACAAGGAACCTTCTGCCATCAACTTTCACTAGTCAACCATTGCTGATGTCTACATTTGATTTTCTTTATTTCCTTACTACCTTACAATAATCTAACTTATTCTCAAATTTAACCATAAAAAATGTTGAAAGATGCGTAAAGCAAAGCCTGCCTTCAACTACACAAACTTGCTTCTTCTTCTTCTTTAACCCAAACTGTGGAAATCAAAGTCTTCAACATATAAGAAAAGCAAAAAAGAAAACACAAATTAAAAGAAGAGAGAAAGTAAAATAAAACAAGCTAGACTGCTAAAGAAGACACACTCTCCAAAGAGGTTTTTTGTGTTTGGAAAAAGGAGGTTTTAAAAGAAGAAACCTTCCAAATCATTGCTTTCTACACTCACACTCTACCAAAAGACAATATGGCTGTGAGGTTTTATTAGAATGGTAACAAAAGTAAAAGACAAAAAACATCAAACCCACAACCCACAACTTTCATTCTTTTCATGAAAGGAAAAGATTATTGTATGTGCTTTTTCAAAAGAAGACTCCAAAAACAAGGTCTTTAAAGAGTAAGATTTGTTTGGTTTAACTTTTAAAATAATTTTTTAATAATTTTATTTTTTAAATTATCTAATCAAAATTTTATATTTTTTTGATTCTTATTGACAAGAGAAATTCAAAAATACAAAAAAGTTTATCTAATTTAAAAAAAGTACACTAAAGACAAAAAAAATATTTTTACTTGATAAGCTAGACTTTTTTAAAATTTGAAAATATTTTTATATTTTTTTCATCAAGAGGAATCGGAAAAAAATAATTTTTTTTATTAAACGATAGAAAAAGTTTACTAAAAATAAAAAAAATCGAAAACTAAAACAGTTAAAAAATTATTTTAAAAGTTAAACCAAACAAAACTATTCATTTCAGTTTGAGCTCATTTAGCTGCTTAATTTACAAACTTTTTTCAATCGGCTCCTCTTAACAAAATGAATCTGTAAAGTAACAATAGAATTTAGTGGATATTTTTAAAACTTGATCAAATTCTTTACATTTTTAGATTCTCATGTCAAAAAAATTGAAAAATTACAAAAATTTAAAACATCAAATTAATTTTCAAGGTGAACTAATTTCTTTTAGTCTCCATTATTTCACCATGAGAAACCTACTTTAACATCAGAAATAGTAGTGTGAGATGTTTGATGGCCCAACAGATACGGCTATGAATACCGAGTGACTAATGAGCTTTTCACAAACCAAAAATGGTTGACTATGAAATTGACATGTGTAATATTGGTAATTTGGTAGGTTTATTACTTTATTTTTTTTATAGATATCCCTCCTCTCCCCTGAAGTTTCTGAAAAATGCAGTCACATTATCTATAATTTTTAAAATTGCATTCACCTTCTCAAAATTCTTCCTTAAAAGTTTATTTTTGTGCAAAAATAACAAGATTATTCTCATTTTTAGGGATTTTAATTTTTTCTTTCTCAATACACCAATTAAAATAAGATAAACATTCTATTTTTTCCTCAAAACACCATTTGTTAGTAAATTATTCTATTTTTATTTTTTATCGATAAATAATTTTTTTTTTAAATAATTGATCTAAGTAATTTATTTTTAAATACCCCTAATTAAAACATACTTAAAAAATATTTTTGTATCTTAATAAGAATTTTTAATTTAAATTTGATCAAATTTTTGTTTTACTTTTCAAGTGATCTTAATCTAAACATATTCAAAAATAATTTTATTATTAAATATTTTTTTTAAAATATTTATTTATTTTAATTTGTGTATTGAGAAAAAAATAAAACCCCTAAATATAAAGGTGATGTTGTCATTTTTGTACAAAAATTAGCTTTATGAGAATCTTGACAATAGTTTTAAAAGGGTTGTCAGTTCAATTTTAAAAACTACAGAAAATGTGACTGTATTTGTTAGAAACTTGAGGGGTCAGTCAAATTTATCATTTTTTTATATAAAAATGAGGGAGAATTTTGATAATAGTTCAAAAGCGAAGTTAGTGCAATTTCAAAAACTATAGGGAAGATGTGTATTTTTCAAAAACCTAAGAGGAGGTAAGCAAAATTTACCTTTGTTTTAAACAAATTAACTCCAAAATAAATTTTGACAATAATTTTAAAAGGAGATCAGTGTAATTTCAAAATCTATAATTGACATCAGCTTATTTTGCTAGCCTATGGCCAAGTTTATGTATAGAACTTTGGAACTGTATTAATATTTCATGTGGGGAATTAGAGTTTAAACACAAAGGCATTGCCATAAGTTTTGTTTAATTAGGATTTTAGCCACATAATTAAGTAAAACTACTAATTAACAAATCTAACTAAAATTTAACAAAGATTTATCAATCAATGAAAGCGGGTAAATCTTATCCGCTTTTAATTGGTTAAAACTTGCTTTCTCATTGTCGAACCTCACCGAGTCACTGTTTGAATCATTAACAAGTGAGAGAGAACACATTTATTCTCGTAAAATGACTATTACATGGATTTCCGATAGTAACATCTATGCACCCGGTAACGATTGAAGTTGAGGTTGACACCACATTAGTAATCCAATTGATCATGGGCACACGAGTTGTGACACCATCTTTAATAAGTTGGTTCGTGACTGACGAGACAATTACATGCAGATGCTCAAGTTGAATTAGCTAATTAAGAGACTAGTTTTATTTTACTAGTCTATTAATGTACATACATACGCATTACGCACACACATTGCAAAAATTATCCACCACATACTTATACAAGTAGCATAAGCTCGCTATACCGAACATTTTAAAATGCCCATAATGCCCCTCACATAATTGAGCACCCATTCGGATTCTCATCACTGAACAACTCAAACGAATCCGACGACTGCTGCGGGTACGAGTCCAAATCCAACGGTGGGGGTTCAGTCTCCTGGCCGGGATATGTGTACGCGTACAAATCCGGTGCTGAAGAGGCATAATACGACGTCGTATACCTAGCAGCCGGATACGAAGTATTGTAACTGACCGCGTATACAGGTGGTGGTGGGGCATAGTAATGCGGTGGGTATTGATGCCCGTGCTGACGTGGAGGGCTCAGATTGACTGATTGTGGGCCTATGTAATGATTCGGCGATTTTGGCAATCCCGTGCTTGCCGGTGCACCGGCACTCGATGGTTCGCCCGCGGTTGGACTCTTTTTCCCTTTCTTTTTCTTCTTTTTACCACCACCGCCGCCGCCGCCACTTTTCTCCACCCCAGGATCACTCTCCACATCCCTCTTCTCCGCCGCCGGAGTTTGGTTACCGGTAGATCCCCACGCTTCCCCGCCGCCAGTTTTCGCCACGCCGTCGTTAAATTTGACTCCTCCGCCGCTTTTGGCAGCACCGGCGCTAAACTTGACCCCTCCGCCTCCAGTCTTGGCCGCGCTGTCGCAAAATTTGACTGCTCCGCTGCCTACACTGACGCCTTCGGTTGTTTTATGAGAGTTCTGTACTTGTGATTCGGGGTTTGCTTGTGGTGTTTTCTCTGTGTCTTCGTCGGAGCTTTCTTCGGGGTCGATTTGTTTTTCTTTTTTCTTCGATTTGGTCGATTTCTTATCCTTGTTATCGGCCGGTTCAGGCCATAACTCGGCGTGTTTGCCGGATTTCGTCAGCTTCTTGATCAGCATTTGGGCGTCGACGTTGCCGATGACTATTACTTTCTGCTGTTTCGTGTCGATATTCGAATTATATACCCCTGCATATAAAAAAAGGAAGTTATCGTTTTTGTTTTACATTTTTCGTTTTTTCAAAAAAAAAAAAAATCATAGATTTTTTAATATTTGAAAACATCTTTTTATTGTTTTTCCCAAAAATATGTTATTTTGTCAAAAAAAAAATTAAATATAATTTTAAAAACCGTTAACCAATCAATTTTTTTAAAAAAATTGACTCGGAAATCAACAACCAAACCAATATATATATTTATTTCATCCAGAACTGGTAAGATATGAAAACAAAATTTGGCCGTGTTTGGAAACTTGCTTTATTCACAGCAAATTTATTTAGAAAGAACGAAACAGAGCCTGAGTGACGATGCTCTGTTTCCAAAATCAGTTTTGGAAACACCGATGGATTCGCTTTGTT
>BRYE01000010.1:3465573-3468073 GCA_030159115.1 Actinidia arguta var. hypoleuca | reverse complement strand
TGGTTGCAAAGTTGACACATGATTGGATATTACCCCATAATGAATGGGACCATCTTTAGTGGTGGTCCCGAGTTGGGCAGGGGTCACGATCGCCCCAAATATTTAGAAAAAAAATATTATATTTTTTATATTTTTCTGTTAGTTTTGACTATTTTGCTATTAGTCCATTGAAGCTAGCCCTAAATGTTTTTACCGAAATGTCCATTGAAAATGTATAATTTGTCCCTCCTAAACGTAATTCTTGTGTCCGCCATTGACCACCTCCCTCATTATTAGGCCCAGTTTGGCTTTTAGATTTCTTTTTGGTTTTGAGCTTTTTCCTTTTTAATATTTGACTAAACTTTTATATTTTTTCGATTTCTCTTTTTATAAGAGAAATATGAATATGTAAAAGACTTGAGAAAAAATCTACCAAAAGAAAAAAAAAATAGCTGATTTGTTGAGAAAAAATAATATTTTTTTACTGAACGTTTACTCAAATTAGATGACGTTTTTTCCATTTTTTATAAGCAGTTAAAAAAGTTCATAAAAAAAAAATGCAAGTAAAAAATCTAAGAAAATAAAAATAAAGGCCAAACTGGGCCTACTAAAATTTTGTTTTAAAAGAGAAAAACTTGGTATGGGCTTTTTTAGCCTTTCAAAGAATCCAATGACTTAAAATGGACTTTGTTACAAGTTGAAAGTGGTGAACTCTCTTGGACCATATTGGCCCAATACAAACTGGGCTTTGCTGTATGATGCTCTACAATGCTGATCATGATCATTGGGCCAAGTTGACAAGGTGCTTTACCTTGCATGTGTCTAATGATGATATATTATTTTTAGTACCAATATAATCAATTAATGCATAAACAAAAACAATTTCAATTTATCATGAAAAAATATATTAATTAATAAATTTTAATTTAACTCAGCTAGAGAAATTTAGCCTCAGTGTTTTCAAAAAGATTTTTTTTTTTTATGATGAATCGATATGTTATTAACAAGACGGAACATTCGCGAGTAGGAAGGGCATGATAAAATTAGGTATCACTTCAATTCATACATCAGTATTAGAAACAAATCTAGCATTACTAGAACTAGTTTGGCCTAGTTATTTTTAGATGTTTTAGCCGTTTTGAGTTTTTTTTTGTTGGTAATTTTTTTTACTGTTTGATTAAAATTTTATAATTTTCTGCTACCACCTAACCAGGCTAAAATTTTTATTCAAATTAAAAAAAAAAAACAGAAATCAAAGTAGCAGAAAAAGTCCAAAAATAACTTTTTGGCCCAATGGACCCATCCATGGTGGCAGTTTTGGCTTCGAACTCAGAAAAAGTCCAAAGATAACTTTCTGGATATGTCTTGACAAGTTCTACAAAATCAACATATCAGACATGTCAAATTAGGCGAAAATCAAGCATTTCACAAGATCTGCCAATTTAGACTTAGCATTCCCGTCTTTTGTTAATCGTGCGCCAAATAGATACATAGTAAGATTTATAGATTATATATTGAAGTCATATTCAATCAGTTGTTAGTATTGTATGGAGGGAAACAAATATTAATTAAGGATAGTGACTTGCCTGTCTTTCATTGATTTCACGGGCTAGTTTTCTAACCCTAGATTTCTTATCATATCATTTTTTTCTTCTTGGTAATTTTTATGATCCATGTTTAACGAGTTCAATTAATAGTAAAATATCATTTTCAAATTTCATGTATAAATCCCCAACTGTTGGGCTGGTGGACATTGTCTTGGGCTTTATATCTCTGTTTGGCTTAAAGTAATTGAGGAAGTGGCTTGTGTCAAAATGTTTTTGACTCGCAAAAGTGCCCCCTCTCAAGCTAAGTGGATGAGAGTTTTGCTTTTACATGGTAAAAATAGAGTAAATCTTGAATGCAATGGTTTTATCATACGATGTTTGATGACGTGTAATAATCAACTAATAATAGAATGATGAAACGTTAGGTGATGAATGTACTTACTTCTTTTGAAAAATCGACAACTCTCATATCAATATTTATGTAAACACGATAGTTTTTAATTAAATTACGATATTAAGTGGCAACGATAATGTCGTATCACCATTGTAATGAATTTTTTTCCATAGATTAGGACATTGAAACTCTCTTTCTATCTCTTATCAAGCATATGCAGTGGTGGATGCAGGAATTTTATTCAAGGGGGTAGCCATTAAAATTTTTTTTAGGGGGGACAAATTTTTTTTTTTTTTTGAAACTATAAGTAAAAAAAAAAAAAAAATTCAAACTCGAGGGGAGACAGTTGCCCCTTCTGAGCCTTAGCTGTCTCCGCCACTAAGCATATACATATTGTAGTAGCATTTCTGTGCTTTCCATGTTTTCTTTTGCAAGTAATTGTTAGAAATCAAAAGCATAACATCTTACGTGGATTTGGTGTTGGTGGCTCTCATTCATGAGCCGTGTGCCTGTTGAGTTGCTATATACCAAGTTGTCAAGCATAGAGAAAATGACAAGCAAATGCTTCAAGAAATTGATT
>BRYE01000010.1:3398073-3400573 GCA_030159115.1 Actinidia arguta var. hypoleuca | reverse complement strand
TTAAGTTGTGTATTTGTAAAGATGTGTAGGGAAATTTTGTAAAATGGTTGTGTAACTGCACCACGAAAGATTTTAAATTGCTTCTATTAAATAGTCATTTTAAATTCTTCATGATAAAACTCTCAAACTCAATGTCGAAATCCAAATGTAAATGATAGAGTCTAAATTTAAATTGTTCCTTTTGAAATAAAAATACAATCAAAATTCTTTCATTTGAAAACCACATCGATCCAAACCGAGCCCAAAATATAGAAATAGTAGATCATTATATTTGAAGGATAAGAGAGAGTACTCACGAAAAATCAAGAGGAACAGGTGATACAATGACACTGACGTTAAGCTCCCCAGTCGACCCAGGCGGACCAAACACGACCACCGGCTCGTTAACATCCCAGCAGCGGCCTGGCAGCGGTGGTCGGTGGGTCCCACATTTTTTCCAAGAGGTAGATCAAGTGATCTCCCAAGTTTCCCCCATGCTCTGCACAATAGCGTCTGGCCTCCAACCCAACCTGCTGGGTATATGAACTCTGTTTTGTTGTTCACAAGGTTAAAAGGCATCCAGGAATCTGTTAGTTTTTATTTTCTTTATATAAAAAAAGATAAAAAATAAAAGGAAAGAGTAAGTTTTCAATTTGGGTTCTTTTGATTTAGCTTTACCATTTGACTGACTAGTTTATGATTTTGTATTTCCTATTGTATTTTTTAAATAAATTAAGGTGTTTCAATCAAATGTAACGAAGAATGGTAGATGCAACGATAAAAGTGTCTCAAGGTAACACCGTATGTATACTTATAACTCTACCGTCATACAATAGCTGATCAAGACCATACACGTGTATTTCTGCGTAAATTTTTTGGACATCTAAGAGGGAAATCATGGTCTTCAATCAAAGGGTTGTCTGGTGGTCTAGACTTGAGACTTGAAGGTTTGTTCCCTTCTAAGGTCTCAGGTCAGAAACCTCCAAGTGTTATCAATTCCTAAGTTGAGTCAGTCTTTACGGAGTTTTGCCCTGATTTTAATCGATACTCCGCTAATAGACGATTGGATTGGTATCCGAATTAATCGGTCCTTGAACCGGATATGGAGTTATCAAAACGGGTAATCATAGTCTTCATTTTTTTTTTCCAATTCTTCACAATATCCAACTAGAAAAGGGAAATTATATATTTTCTACAACTTAGGATTCTGTCTTTTTGAATCATTTTCTCTTTCAAATCAAAGTCCATTTTGCCCATCAAATGCAGTTGCATACACAATTACTAGAAGAGGACTTACTAACCAAATCCTTCATTTGCTCGGACATAGCGGCTGTACCCACCTATCGGATAAAGCACATCCAGCTTCAGATTCTGGCCGGTCTCCAGCGAGAACCCCGGCAGAAAACTTGTGGTTCCTGCAAAAATAGCCCCAATTGACACCAGAGAAGCCAACCCGACGCCCGTCAGGAGCCCGATGCCGGACAACCAACGCCAGCTGCTCGAATTGGTGCGCCAGCAGTGTTACTCTCCTAGGGCTCTCTTTCCGGTTACCAGAGGACTGGGTCATGCATGTCAGGTGGAGGGAAATGGTTTTGGATGCATGAAGGGAGTGTTGTATGGCCATTGTTCAATCTGTTGGGGGAAGGGGCTAAGGTTCCTGTTATGTGGGGTAGTTATCTGGTGCTTTGATTTGTTTTAGGAACTACTGAATGGTTCTACTACGGATTTGGGTTGGGTGTTGTGCATAATAGCGCATTGTGAGTGTTATGTGCAGCCCGCCAAGGGTTTGATCAGAGAATTGGAATAGTTTATTTTACAGGGCAAGTCGAGTGGATTATTCGTAGAAAAAATTAGATGGGTTGGTAACCTCATGACCAGATTCATTTATCTTGAAAAAAATAGATGATAATTATAATTGTCAGAAGGGTTAACTACACTTTACCCCCTTAAAGTATTGAAAACAAAACAAATTTCACATTGACCCTTAATTTATTAATTTTTTTTAATTAACTCCGTGCATATTTGTAACGGAATTGAACTTGTGGCGCCACATGTGTGGCATGTGGCAACCAATGGCCCAAGCCTAAGCCTCCTAACCCTAACTCAGCCACCCCTAACCCTAACTTAGCCACCCCTTCATTCCCATCTCTATTTTCACCATTAGAACCACCACCGCCGCCACACTGCCCACCACCATACTGCCACCACAGTACACACATGCACACACATGTAGATCTGAGAGAGAAAGAGAGAGAGAGATAAGAGAGATCCGATGATGGCGAACATGAACAACATCGCTAGCAACTGCGTCAGTCGACGGTGAGGTCGCCTTAACCATCGGAAGATCCAATGCCAGTACTGGAGAAGCTTCCGAAACTCACAACTCTTGACTTGGTACACTATGAAGGGAATAAATTAACTTTAACAACAGGAAGATTCCCTGAACTCCTGATTCTACAGCTTCTTGGGTGCGAACTTGAGGAGTTGCAATTGGAAGAAGGAGGAATGCCTGTGCTTAGTG
>BRYE01000010.1:3385573-3388073 GCA_030159115.1 Actinidia arguta var. hypoleuca | reverse complement strand
TAAGAATGGTTGCAAGAACCCAACCAAAGCTGAAGAAAATGGTGGCTCCTCTCAACCCCACTCTTCTTAGAGAAACTGTCAACAAGGTACTCCTCGCTCGCTCAAATTTTGGTTGCAATTTTTACGATTAGCTTAAGAAAATAAGTTTTGACAATCATAAGTCAAGTAAATTTCTGAAAATTATTCTACTACTGAAAACAACACCAAACAGAGCATTACTACTAGAATGAATTTTGTAGAATAATTTTCAGAACGAATTTTGGGTAATCCACCCAAATCGCCACTTTTATTTTTGTAGAATAATTCCCAAACAGGGCTTTAGTCTTTGACATTGTGGGGATTTTTGTTTTTTGGAAGGTGGATAAGTGAATGGCTAGATTGCAAGAGCTAGTGTATGATTTTTATGAAATCAGTTCTTCTTCAAAAAAAAATCTCCTGAAAACAAGTTTTGAAAATCATCAACCGGATACATTTCTGAAAATCATTCTACAAGATTCAATAGGAAAACAACAACCAAACAGAGAAAATTAATTAGTCCTTGACATTTTTGGGATTTTTGTTTTTTGAAAGCTGGCTAGATTGCAAGAGCTTCAAAACACAGCGAAATTAGTTTTTTATCAAAAAAAACTGCTGAAAAAAAGTTTGAAAATCATCAACCGGACAAATTTCTGAAATTATCTACAAAATACAATAAGAAAACATCCAAACAGAGCATAATTAGTTTTTGACATTCGGGGTGGGGGTGGGGGTGGGGGTGGGGGTGGAAGGTGGATAAGTTTGTGCAAGAGCTTCAATACACAGTAAAGTTATTTATTTTTTAAAAAAGGCACCTGAAAAAAAGTTTTGAAAATCACCAACCAGATAAATTTCTGAAAATCATTCTACAAAATACAATCAGAAAACAACCACCAAACAGAGCAGTACATTTTGGTGATTTTGGGTTTGGGAAGGTGGAAAACAACAATCAAACAGAGTACATGTCTTTGGCATTTTGGGGTTGGGAAGGTGGATAAGCGTATGGCTAAATTGCAAGAGCTTCAATACACAGTGAAATTAGTTCTTTTTCGAAAAAAATCTCCTGAAAAAAGTTTTGAAAATCACCAAGCAGATAAATTTCTGACAACTATTCTGCCAAATTCATTCAGAAAACAACAATCAAACAGAGCAATTTTTAATTATTATCTGACATTTTGGGTATTTTTGTGTTTTTGGAAGGTGGACAAGTGCATGGCTAGATTGCAAGAGCTACAGTACACAGTGACAGGTGGGAAGAAGGTGATTTCAGGGGTGAGCCTAAGTCCACGAAGCACCAGAGGTTATATGAGGACCAGCCTCAGATGCAAACAGGAGTCTTTGACGTGTGAATTTTGGTTTTTCTTAACTGATTTTTGAGAAAAATTCGAACTTTTTGTTTTTTCTGATTTGGGTTTGTGTGATTTTGCTAATTTGAAGGATCAAGAGTGGTAACCACACCCGGAAATCTCCACCTGGGAAGCTTCCAACACATACAGGTCTCTCTCTCTCTCTCTCTCTCTCCTATATATATATATATATATACACACTCATAGGATTCATCAAAATTGGCACCTTGGTTTTCTGATTTACCTTAAAATATGAAGAAATATGGGTTTCTCTCTCTGCGTCTACTATAAAATATCTAACTTTATTTCTGCGTTTATTGTGCTCATTTGATAAAAACTTAAGCTTAGTCTGACTCAATCATGCCTCATGCTTAATCATTCTCGCGTTTTGTGGTGCCATGTCATGATTTATTTTTATGAATGAGTTTAATGCGTTAAAAACTTAAAATCATTTAAGATTTGCTAACATAAGCATGCCGTTTTGTGCCCCGTGTCCCAAAAACAGTAGCCCGACCCAGTGTCGTGCCCATTATAATTGTATTATGCCCCAAAAACAGGGTAGACCTAGCCAAACTGCATGTGAGTTCCGAGCTCTACCCCTATGACCTAGATGTACGACGCCAAGCTACAATGTATTTTGGGGACTCACTTAAGTCATTCTTGCGTCTTGACGTTGTGTCAGCCTACGAATGACTTGGGGGCAAAACCCTAACGTGTCACTGACTCACCACCACTACGAGATATAGCGGCACAAATACAAGTCGGATCCATTTCGACAATGGAAATGGTCAAAGGGCAACCCGGAGCCCTCGGTTTTCAAGAAGCTCAATAGCCGTTTGTCAATGGTGGAGAAGGGACAATGACAAACTCAAACAAGTGACTTAGGCATTTTGAAGGAACTATTAAAACTAAAGATCTAGGGCGACAAATGGGTGTCACGACTAACTCAAACAAAATCACATCGCAAAGAAATCGGAAGATATTGCAAAAAACTGTAAGTGGGACTTACAATGATTATTCGAAGATGGTCGACAAAGAAAAACAGAGTCGTCGACAATGGAGATGATGGCGGAGATGGAGGTGGAACGACGATGCGACGGTGCGACGGTGGTGGTTCGTTGATGCTTTGATTTGCTCTA
>BRYE01000010.1:3355573-3360573 GCA_030159115.1 Actinidia arguta var. hypoleuca | reverse complement strand
ATTTTGTGTATTAATCTTGAATCTCATGGATAATTAGTATAAAATAAAAAAAATATGTTATAAGTTTCAAATATCATGGGAGGTCACTGTTATTTTTCAAATATTAGAGATACTTTATGTATTAACTTTAAACCTCAGGGGTAGTCAGTGTAATTCACCCTAAATATTTAGATGAAATTTTATTTCGGTGATATATTGAGAAAGGAATATGAAATCAGCAGTCCAAGGACAAGTGATTACTTGAATTTTTACGCCCGCTTGCTTCTAAGAGAGATTATTCAGTGTTCTTAAAGTATTACTTTACATCATTTAATGAATGATATATGTTTTGGTAAAAAATTGAGACGAACAATCAATAGTTGCTCTTTTCACTTCGGCAATAACTCAGGTGACTTGTACAAAATTTGAACAAACGTAATCGGTCAGAATGGGGCTGCTCAAAACTCTTTCGCGTGAAAATTAAACTAAGACAATCAAACCAAGGCGAATATAAACTAAGCAAAAATAATAGCAAAGCTTTATGAAAATATATAAGGATTAAATATTAACTATTGAGCGTACATTTTCGTAATGGGGAGCGGCTTTTATATAGGTGGAGGTTAGAGGTCCATGTAAGGATAATTAGGAGGGCAGTCGTGTTTGGAAAGTATATCCTTGAGATACAGGAAAAATAGTAGGAGAATATCGTATTGAGAGCAATCCATAATCATAGGAGCCGTGATGAATATTATTTTTTTGTAAAGGCGAAATCTTCGCGGAGATGGACTCTACCCAAGCGGAGGCACGATGAAAGACTCTAGGATAGAAGGAGTTCTTGTGGAGATAGAGGTCTCTTAAATTTAATCTTTAATCTGGCGATGTAAATGACATCGTCCCATGGCAAGCTGAAGATGAGTCTGTTCCTGCATGCCGGACGAAGCGACTGATGGCGATCAAAAAGAAGGGTAACCAGGAATATATTGAAGTCATGGCAACGTAATCGTCTGGGCGACGTTCTCGGCTTATTATAAATAAGAGGTTATTTTATCCCACATCAATATATATGTATATATTAATCATAATTTAGATAAAAAAAGGTAATGGATTCCATTGTTTAGACCAACCACTCCAAAATTAGAGCAACACTATAATTTACTATAAGAGCACTAAATAATTTATCTCTAAAAGGGTTCCAAACTCTTCGAAATTAGGCTCTATTTTGGGTATCTTTTTGTATATAACTTTTTGTATATATATATATGCTTTGAGTTTTGAGTTTTTCATCTTTAGTGAAATATTTTATAATTTGATCAAAATATTATACGTTTCTAGTTCTTTTTTAAGAGAAGATACTAAAATTTTAAAAATTTCACCTAATTTGGGGGGTAAACTCACTAAATACAAAACTAAATCACTTTTACTTAAACACAAAAAATAACATAAATGTAAATTATTTTTGTCTTTAATATATAAAAAATAATATTTTTCAGACTCCACTCGTCAAGAATAATTAAAATAATATAATTTTTTTACGAAATGGTGAAAAAATATCATTAAATACGAAAAAAACTCGGATACCAAAGTAGCTAATAAAAAAATCAAAATAAAGCTCAATCAATCAAAGCTTGGGTCTTTAGTTTTTAGCAATTAACGTTAATTAATCTTTTGTAATCATTAATTTTGCTTGAACTAACTTTGTATTGTGGAATACTAAGTTTTGGCCTGGAATTATGTAGAATATACATATGATTATATACATAAAAGTATATTTTGAAGTAATGTTGGATTTCTTCTAATGAGTGTGAGAAAAATGGTTAACTTGGTAGGGAATGAGAGGATAAAGGTGAAGTTTCTAAAGAAAATAAAAGAAAGAAAACAAGATGCCAATTGTGTAGATTAATTTCAAAGATTAAGGTCCTGTTAAATAAAATTAAATGCTAAAAATTTAAAAATAAGTATTGAAAATTAATTGTTGAATGTTTTAAGTTAAAAAAATATTTGGTAAAAATATAAATGCTGAATTAATATTTGAAACTTATTTATACATTCAACAAGCTAAATATAATTTATATGTTTAACAACATAAATCTATTTTGTTGTTGTTGTTGTTTTAATTTTTTTTCAATTTAAAAAGAAGTGGTAGTGATGTGGCAACAACAGTAACGACGCTAGTGTAATCATGATAGTGGTTATGCTAGTGGTGAAGTGATGGTAATTGCTATGATAATTGAGACTATGATGTAGCGGAGAAGATATAGAAGTAGTAGCGATATAGAAGTGGTGGAGGTGGTTGAATGGTAGTAGAGGTACTGGAAGGGAGGGGGGTTATTGTATTGGCAGTATGTAAAGGGATGGTGGTTGTAGTAGAGGAGGGTGGTGGTATGATGGTTGTAGTAGTGTGGTGATGGAATAGTGGAGAAAGCAGAGGGTGGCGGCAGTGGTGATAGTATTGGTAGGACAGAAATAGTGGTTGTGTATTGAAGGATAGTGGTATGGTGGTACATCGGTGGTGGTGGAATGGTGGAGGAAGCAAAATGTGACAGTGGTAGTGGTGATATGTAGTAGGATGGTGGTAGAAATTGATAGTGGTTGTAATAGTATGTAGTAAGTGAGATTAGTGTCATTTCATAAACTACAAAAAATATATCTGCATTTGTCAAAAAATCTCGAGGGAGGTAAGCGTAATTTATCCTAAATTATTTGTGTTAGCATATATGTATTTATGTAATAATTGGTGATTGTGCCGGAAAAGCCTGGAATAGAAAACTTCCGGGAAGCTTCGGGGTTTATGTCTGAAACGAGCTGGAATTAATCCAGTGCGGTCAACACGTGGTGCAAATTTGTACCTTAGTTGCATTCTGGTCAATTGGTTGAGTTTTTGACAATGAAAACAGTTATTTCCTATAGAATCCGATTTTAGGGTTAGTTTAGACTGATTTTGACAATAAAATGTCAATTTATAAGTTGTGACAAAAAGGGCCACAGCGATAGAAAATTTAACGGTGGAACTTCATCCGATTTTTACAAATTTTTAGTATGTTACCTTTTTGCATTATTATGTACAGATCATCTAGGGCTGATGTAGTATCTTGATAATAAATTCACAATATATTATTATTATTACACATTGGGGATTACTTTTTGTTATTCTCCAAGGCAATGGGCCAATGGCAAATACTTCACTTCCATCCAATGAGTGACTTGAGATTGGTAGTTGGTATTAGAATTTTGTGGTAAGTGTATTTATTTAGTTTTCATGTAATTTGCGATATTTGCTTGATGTTTTTTTGTGGATAGATGTGATTAATTTATTTAGCTTTAAGTTGATTTAGTTAATTGTTTCAGAGACGTTACATACTATATAGGGATTGTTATATTGTCTTGAAAACATTGGTATGAGGACGTTGCCATAAGTTTAATTATAATTCAATGCCTCGGGTCCACATATTGTATAAATGGATTTTAGATTGTGGGGCGTTGAGTTGTTGAGCCAAATACTATTATTGTGTTGTTGTTGAGATAGCGATTATTGTTGAGATGTTATTGAACCGAATACTAATATTTAGTTTGTGTTATAGTAGTTATTGCTTATTCATTTTACGACATTA
This sequence comes from Actinidia arguta var. hypoleuca, assembly GCA_030159115.1. NCBI lineage: Eukaryota > Viridiplantae > Streptophyta > Magnoliopsida > Ericales > Actinidiaceae > Actinidia > Actinidia arguta. The sequence continues at coordinate 3,356,986 of BRYE01000010.1, read as the reverse complement.
GATTGGGATTATTAATATTTTCATGAATAAATACATTCACTCTAAGAATACTAATTGCTCACATCGCCATAATAAATTATTTATAGGCGTGAAATTGTATGTGAGTTTACTGTCGAGCCTAGACTAAAGACGAGAATAATGTAGTTGGGGTTGAACTCTTGTAATCTATTTTGAGCAACTTAGAGCATCTCTATTATTGGTGTTAACTATATTGGGTGTTAAGTGTCCACGTAAGCAAAAGTGGATCCTATTTTTGTTTGTTAAAATATTAGTTAGCTAGTGATACTAAAATCACTCAATTGGATGTGTTAAGCAGTGCATCAAACATAATATTATATTCCCATCTACATATTAATTAATAGCAAAAGAAAGTGTTTAATTTTTTGGGTGTTAAATGGTTGGTATAATTTAATATTTTAACGAGTGAGACCCATTTAACACATGTTAAGATGCTAAGAGAATTTAACGAAGGGTCTAAGTATCAAGAAGAGTTGCCCATTTAACACACCTTAAAAAATCAATAGAGAAGAAAAAAGGCATTGACTAACTAATTTATACTAACACACTTACTAGCACATTTACTAACTTTACCAATGGAGATGCTCTTACCCTTTTTTACCATCCTCGATATTTTTAGTTTTCTAGTAAGAAACTGATAAGAAACATGATGAAAACAACAACAGAGAACAGGGGCAGAGCCAATACCTAGGTTCAGTGATATTAAAATTGTTAGAATTTATGTTCAGTGGGATCAAAATTATAAAATTTAGGATAAATTATTCATTTTTTGTGAGGTCAAAATTGTCAAAATATAGGTTCAACCAGGTTAAAATTGTCAAAATTACCAGAATTTAGCAGAGCCAGTACTTAGGTTCAGTGGGGTTAAAATTATAAAATTTAGGATAAATTATTAATTTTTTATAAGGTCAAAATTGTCAGAACTTATGTTCAACGGAATCAAAATTATAAAATTTAAGACAAATTATAAAATTTTTTTGACATCAAAATTATATTTATAATAAATTATAATAGAGATAATAATATAATTTTTTTTTAAGTATGATCAATTAATTCCACTTATCCTATTGTAACTTCGCATGTGAAACCAAGGACGATGCGAAAGCTGGAAATAGAGGAAAAATACTTATGTTTCATTTCTCTTATATTTTACTTCTTCCTTCTCGAACAAAACAAAGGAAAAAATAATTTTTTTATTTTCCCAAATTCCAAACACATGTAAAATTAAAATATAAATATTATTTTTAAAAACTAAATAAGAATAGGCCTTATTAACTAAGGCCATCCCAATAAAAAAGAATAAACTACTGCATTAATACTTGGGAATAAAAGAAATACCTTAATAAGAGCATTCACAAATATATTTTTTGACTACTTTAAGTAGCAAAAATATTA
>BRYE01000010.1:3305573-3308073 GCA_030159115.1 Actinidia arguta var. hypoleuca | reverse complement strand
ATATATATATATATATCATTTTTGCGTAGATACACATATGCAGAAAACAATATATATATATATATATATATATATATATATATATATAATATATCAACATTAAAATGAAACGCAATCATAATTCTAATTCATTGCAATGAATACAGTTCTCCGATAAAATTATCAAACGTCAAATGAAAAACGAATCATACTTGGAATTCAGTGAGGAAATACAATTATGTGATACAATTATCAAACGATAAATGAAAAACAACTCAGATTTCGACTTCATTACAGGGAATACACTTCTCTGATAATATTAACAAACATCAAATGAGACGAATTATATTTCGAATACATAACACATAATTACAATTCTCTGATTCAAAATCAACAAACTGAGCATAATTCAACTGACTGAGAAGGAAGATACCAGAAAGAGAAATATGATTTGTCTGACTAAGTTAATTGGGGTCTATTTAATTCTTATATTAAAAGACTACTATATCATTATATTAACTCATAATAGGAGAGAGCCGTTCTTGAGAGAGAGACAAATTAAGTTAAGTTCTCCAAGGTTACATCGGTAGTGTGACGTATGCGGTTCAACTGTTTTATCCTGGGAGGAGAATGCTGACAAAACACCATAAAACCATCTGTAGGCGGCGAATCTTTTGTAAGGAGACTTAATTTGCAGGACTCGACTTAAATCTGTTTGTATCTCGTTCTCTGTATTCTAATTTGTATTTGTATACAATTTGTTATCAATGAAAAATAATTTGTGAAATTTTATGTTTGCCGGGTTTTTTTTCCAACAAAGAAAAATCAAAGATTTTAGCCTTTTGTAATAGGTTTTGATGGCTAAATAAAAAATAAAAAATGGATAAAAATCAAAATTCCAAGGGACAAACTTATCAAAGAGCCCAAACTTTTATGGGCGTAAATAAACTTTTTAAAACTTTGTTAGGTTCAAGGTCTCTATTGGGCCAACTTTGCCTTCCATTGGTTCCACTATTTTAGCCGATAAACAACCGCTTATAAAATTGGACTCTGTTGAAGTTGTTTACCACTCAAACAAGGTTTGACGATAAACAACTGCTTATAAAATCGAACTCTTTATGAAGTTGTTTACCAACGAAAAAGATTTTTGATACATATGAATATTATGTTGTTTTTTTTGGGTAAAAATGCAATTTGAGCAATATTGTTGTATTTGTATTTATTTATGTTTTTCTAAATTAAAAGCAAGTTTGGATCACTTTCTGACTCAATAGCAGTGCCGGCCTTGGGCCAAAACCACCAAGTAGTGGCTTAGAGCCCAAAAAAAGGATCTCTCCTATTATGAGTTAATATAATGATAAAGTAGTCTTTTAAGCCCAATAAAAATTAAATAGACCCCGACTAACTTAGTCAGTTGAGTTTGTTAATATTATCAGACAGTTGAATAGTAGTCTTTCTGAATAGTAGTCTTTCTGTGTTATGTATTCGAAATATGATTCGTCTTATTTGATGTTTGTTAATATTATCAGACAAGTGTATTCCCTGTAATGAACTCAAAATCTGATTTGTTTTTCATTTACCGTTTGATAATTGTATTTCCTCACTAAATTCCAAGTATGATTCGTTTTTCATTTGACGTTTGATAATTTTATCGGAGGAATGAATTAGAATTATGATTCTCTCTCTACATCTCTTGTCTCTTTCTAGTATCTTCTCAGTTAGTTGAATTATGCTCACTTTGTTGATTTTGAATCAGAGAATTGTATTTCTGTGTTATGTATTCGAAATATAATTCGTCTCACTTGATGTTTGTTAATATTATCAGAGAAGTGTATTCCTCGTAATGAAGTCGAAATCTGAGTTATTTTTTATTTATCGTTTGATAATTGTATCACATAATTGTATTTCCTCACTGAATTCCAAGTATGATTCGTTTTTCATTTGACATTTGATAATTTTATCGGAGAACTGTATTCATTGCAATGAATTAGAATTACGATTGCATTTTATTTTGATGTTGATAGATACATATATATATCTATTGTTTTCTGCATATGTGTATCTACACAAAAATGATATATATATCATTGTTTGATAATTGTGATGTTGATTTATGATATGTATAAAAATGGTGAGGAAGATTGTGAAGCGATTTCAGCAATTGTCGTGGGTCCGAAGCTTTTTTCTGAGGGTACTGGTTGTTGCACGGTCTAGTAAGAAGAGGAAGGGGGGTTTCTAGGATTCCTCAGGTGCTGAATGCCGTTGCTGAGACTGAGGAGGCTTTGGTGAGGTACAAGAAAATCATTCAGGAGCGTGCTTTCAGATGGTATCGACATCAACAGTCCTGGGAAAGGAGCGAGATCTTTGGGTATGAGGTGCTAGCAGAATCACTTGAAATCGTTTTCGACCCTAAGATGAAGAACGATGCGGAGAATTATTTGGTTGCAAATCCACAGCAGACATTAGGTGTTGCTTCGCTAGAAGAATTGAAGGAGCAAGATAAGGGCGGCAATTACAGGGT
>BRYE01000010.1:3293073-3295573 GCA_030159115.1 Actinidia arguta var. hypoleuca | reverse complement strand
GGGCCAGAATTGCCACTTAGCATTACATGTGGCCACATTGCACCACATAGCATATACGATTAAAAAAATTGATGGAAGTTAGTGATTGGGTCCAATTGCAACCAATTCAAAAGTTGAAAGGCTAACAAGGCAAAATTATTTGCTTAAAGGCCAAAGTGGAAACTGGTCAATACTTTTAATGGGGCAAAGTATAGTTTACCGAAATCAATTTGTATGATATACTTCAGCAAAACTTGAGGTTGAATTTAGCTGAATTGTGGCTTGTGTAGAATACATATTCAACTTTTAGTATCACTTGTACTATATTTAGTTTCCAAAACAAATGATTTTTTTTTTTGGGTAACTTAAACAAATGATTTTGTTGTTTACTTCTTAACTAGTTAAAGTGTTCCAATTTATCTAGTGTGGGAAATAATGAGAACAAACAAGGGGTTACTACAAATGTTTAGAGAATGTACAATTTCTATTTCCTTCAATACAGAAGATTTTCAATTTAGATGCTTATGGAGGCTTTTTGAATTGTACTAGTTGTTAGGCCATTAATAGGGTGGTTTGCCTTAAGATATCTCCAGTCACTATAAGCATGTCTGTCAACAATATATCTGAGAGAGAGAGAGAGTAGTCGGAAAAAGCGAAGTATTTTCTCTCCATTATCATTCTCCCCTAGAAACATTATCTTCTTTCGAATAAGTACGATGGTGACAAATTTATCAAATGACCTCATGTGTGGATGAACACAAGTTTTGCAATAGGTTGAGGAAAATGAACTTAACGTTTCTCATCCCGGGACACGAGAAGGCTACCATGGGATTGAGGAGTCTCCAACGAAAAAACCCGACTTCTGGATTGGTACGTGGTAGGACCATAACCGGTGTATCATTTATCAGGCCAACTTGAGTAAGGTTGCAGAATCTGTGGAACAAGGAAACCAAAATGGGTAATCACTCGATCTTCATCACCCTCTTCCCTTCTCTTACTTTTTAAAAACCGGTATTGCTGACCACCATCCTTTCCGTTGCAGGGTTTCTCCACGTAAGTCAAGAGCAATTTGATTGTTAGAGTTAGAGAAGACATCTTTCACTTGCAGAAGGTGCACTACTTCATCAATCATCGGTAGCTTAGGTTTCACTTGGTTCAATTTGCAGAGTCAATTTTGCAGAATACTTCTTCAGATTTATTGTTTTTGTATATTATTTATTTTTTAGCGGAAATGATTTTCTGTAATTTGAACACATCAACCAAACAAGTTTTCTGAAAATTATTGTTTTCTAAATGTCACCTTAGAAAGTATATGGACATGTCCACTTAGCTAGTCTAAGATTATATGTGTGGTAATCAGTTAATTGATCCTGCAAAGTCGCTGAAGTTTCAACCATAGGTTAGAGCATCTGAAGTTTTAGAATTTCTGATTCAAAGTCTAGAAGTTGACAGAAAATAGATTGAAAAATTACAAAATTTACAATTTTAACAATTTTTTTGACATCCAAATATTCTTGATCATACTGCTCAATAATAAATTTCGTCAATGGATTTGTCAATTCAATCATGTCTTAAAATTTTAACAAAATGTTTTATTCAGATTCCTGTCCTCGACAGTTCTTATTTCAGTCCTATTTTAATGTGCCACCAATTTCTTGGGAAATGAGTGATGATCTCAAACAAAAGACATAGTTTGTTCTCATAATTTTCCACTTTTGACTTGAAGAAATGGAAGTTTAATTTTCTGTTTGTGGCAAATTCGAAACGACATAGTTTCATTAATCTCAACACATTTTGCCCGTGTGGCTTCTTTCTTACCGTTGGATTGTTTTATTAATGTGTTGGTACTTTCATAACAAAAACTCCATAAGATTATAGTAGGGGAAATCCTTGTAGAGGATCCGAATTCGACGGCGAGGGCTGTAAAATTAGGGTTGTGAGAGAGAGGTGAGTTTTAGGGTTTGGATGAGGGCTGGGGATTTCAGTCGGGTTGGGTGTGGGTCTAAGCGAGTTGGGTTGGATTGTATTGGTAGGATAGAAGGTGACATGTGGCAAGTTCCGTCCAGCGTTTGGACGACAATTAATGATTGGCCTTAATTGTGAAAATTTAATTGTTTAAGGACGAATGTGGGAAAATGTTTTCTTTTAGGGCCAATGTTGTAAAGCGAGTATACTTCAGGGGGGCAAAGTTTAGTTAAACTTTTTTGAAAATAGGTTAAGACAATTTCACTCACTAATTGATGGTATGCTGATCTTTCCCGCCATTTCTCTTTATCTCTCTCCTATTACAACGCCCCAATTTTCACTTGTGATTTGGAAGTTTCAGGCTTGTTCAGATCCATCCAGCACTTGATTTTTGCAGTACTTTCGTACTTTCCCTTGTAAGGTAAATTCAGGAACTTGTTCGTGAATGGTTGTATTTTAAGGCATTTTGTGATACCTGACAGATGTGTTTGACAGAAGTCCTAAACTCACGGAACTCTTTTTTGTTATTATTTTATATTTTTGTTTGATGCTCTGT
>BRYE01000010.1:3278073-3285573 GCA_030159115.1 Actinidia arguta var. hypoleuca | reverse complement strand
GAGATTCAATCAAATGATGAGTTGTTGTCTTATTGAAGAGCCCAAAAATATGGTTGGCTTCCTTTTGTTTGGATCTGAAATTTGTGATAGAATTAGCATCATTATTTAATTTTCCTAATCATATGTTTCTTTATTGGGAATATTTTAGATTAGTCCTGTGACCATCACTTAATATCAAAAAACTAGTCTGATCGAAACATAATATCTCCAGAGGTGGTGATTTGTAAATAATATTAAATATATGGTGATTTTAATGATTTTATCCATGGACAACTTAAACGACTTCGTTTTGATAATCTGTATAAAATCTGAGCATGTGATGACTTACACCTTATATTAGACTTTCCCTCTCTCTCTTTCTCCTTCTCTTCGTTCGTGTCTTAGCCGATGTCCCCGACGACAGACTTCTCCTTTCTCTCTCTCTCAAGCTCCGATTCACCTCTACAGTGGGTGTCGGCTTCACCGCAAACACTCCTTTATGGTCCCGTGCTACGCATGCCTAGGTGCAAGTCATGTGAGACATACGGGCAAGTCGATATGGCTGGGGTGCTAGAACAAAATTATTTAACTAGTAGAACCTTGAAATTCTCCGACATTATTGATTTGCACCCCAAGCTTATTCGATTTGCACTCAAGGCAAACATAACTTGCACCCATGCGAAGTTACCACTAATCATGTCCAACTGTGGGTGCAAGTCATGTGTGCAAATCGAGTATGCCTGAGCATTTAAAGATTCTACTAGTTGAACACTTTTGTTCTAATACATATTCAACTTACACCCAAGACACACATGACTTACACCAATAGCAATGGAACGTAAAGGGGTGTTCGCGGCAAGACCAACGTCAGTTGTAGAAGTGAATCGGAGTTTGAGAGACAGAGAAAATCTGATGTAGGGTGCAAGTCATCACATGCTCATATTTTACACAGATTTTCAAAATCACTTCATTTAAGTTGTGCAAGGGTTAAATTGTCAAAATCAATATGTATTTGATATTATTCACAATTCACCACCCTTAGAGATATTATTTTCGGTCAGATCAATTTTTTGATATTAAATAGAGATCATACCATTTATCTAAAAAAATTTCTTCTTTATTCCCCTTGATAAATTCATGATCCAAATACATTCTTTAAAGTTTCTCAGCCAATCTAGTTTGTAGGAAAGAAAGTTCAAAAATTATTTAACACTTGAGAAACAATGCTCCCTCTTCTCACATGAATATACTGGTATGCAATAGGAGAGAGTAATACAAATTTAAATGGTTCATTTCGTATGGTTCGTCGAGAAGGCTATTTATTCAAAAAATAACAGCTATTGATGACTACGTGATCGAATCACTTTTGTCTTGAATTATTCCCAGAATCATACTTACCGTCCATTTTATTAAAAATCAAATCACTCAATCATGTGGCTACAGTAGCCCAATCAACTTGGCATCGAATTATGCTTGAATGATCTACTCTATGAAGCCTTCCAAATGAACAATTTGGATCAAATTAAGAGCCCTGTTGTCTCTCAATTATATCGTGAAGTCACAACACCTGTCCTAAACTCGAGTATTACTCTCTGAATAATGAAGACTAGCCATATTAATCCCTACAATGATTAGGAAACATCATATCCTTTTTTATTTTTATTTTTTCAATCTTCATCATCTAGTGGATCAGCTATGCTGGTGCCCATATTGGAAAACAAAGCCCTCACTAGGCATCATTAATTATTGTAAAGAGAATGTCAAACCAATCTATCAGTTCTTTTTTAAATAATTAAGCTTATCATTTATTTTAATCATTTTAATTTATCATTTAATGTGATATAATTCATAATCTATAACCGTAAGATATAATTGATCTATTTGAGAGTTCTATTGTCTCAGTGATCGTGAATATTTCACGTAAGATAGTAAATAAAAATAATAAAAAGCATATAATAAACATAGTATTACTCTTTATTTTTACTTGATTACTACGTGAGAGTGAGATGCAATATTGACCAACCCACTGAAAAAACAGTTGCATTTCATTATCAATATAAGGTATCGTATCATCTAACTCCCCATCAAGCACAAGTATTTTAAAAAAGGGTGAATTACACTGACCTTCTCTGAGGTTTTTCTTTAATTCACAAAGTATCCCTGACGTTTAAAAAATTACAATGACTTTCCCTGAGGTTTGAAAAATTATCCTCCCAACCTCCTGACATCACTTTTCTCCCTTCTCTCCTTATGAAATGATCAAAATGCCCCCTCCCTCTGTCTCTCTCCCTCTCTCTCTCTCTCTCTTTTTGCATTCTTTTATTTTTATTTATTTTTACTTTTTATTATTATTATTATTATTATTTTTAATACCCTTTGATTTATTTTTTTAACAAAAAATAAATTCTCTTTTTGTTATTTTTTTTCTTTTTATTTTGGTTCTCTTTTATTTTATTTTTTATTTTTTATTATTATTTTTTCTTGTAATACCCTTTGATTAATTTTTTTAACTAAAAATGAATTCTCTTTTTGTTTTTATTTTTTTTTATTTTTGTACCCTTTTATTTTTTTATTTTTTATTATTATTTTTTCTTTGAATACCCTTTGATTCATTTTTCATTTAATACCCTTTAATTCTTTTTTTTAATACCATTTTGGGGGACATTATTTATAAAAATTTAAAAAAAAATCGAAGGGTATTAAAAGGAAAAAAAATCAAATGGTATTAAAAAAAATAAATAATCAAAAGGTACTAAAATAAAAAATAATAATAAAAAAATAAAATAAAAGGGTACAAAAAGAAAAGAAAAAAGTAACAAAAAAAGAATTTATTTTTTGTTAAAAAAATTAATCAAAGGGTATTAAAAAAATAATAAAAAAAAATAAAATAGAAGAGTACAAAAATTAAAAAAAATAAAAAAAAATAACAAAAAGAAAATTCATTTTTTGTTAAAAAAAAATTAATCAAAGGGTATTAAAAAATAATAATAATAATAAATAAATAATAAAAAAGAAAAGAAAAGAAAAGAAAAGAGAATAAAAAAAAAATAACAAAAAGAGAATTTATTTTTTATTAAAAAAATGAATTAAAAGGTGTTAAAAAAATAATAAAAAAAAGTAAAAAAAAAATTAAAAAAAAGGGTGCAAAGAGACAGACAGAGATAGTGGAGAGAGAGAGAGAGAGGGGCATTTGGTCATTTCATAAGGGGAGAAGGGAGAAAAGTGGTGTCAAGGGATTGAGAGGATAATTTTCAAACTTCAGGAGAGGTCACTGTAATTTTTCAAACATCAAAGATATTTTGTGTATTAAAGACAAATTTTAGGAAAGGTAAGTGTAATTCACCCTTTAAAAAATATGTGGCCAAAAGGTCCAAAACCCTTAATATTTGGGGGGTCCTAAGCGATCCTAACAGGGAAATACTCCCTTACCAAGCCCGATACCCATAACAGATAGAGGAAAATAGTTAGCACGAAGGAGACGCTTTCTTACCTGGCTTGATACCGAGATTCAAGCTCCACCCGGCCAAAATACTCTTTGAGAGAGAGAGAGAGAGAGAGAGAGAGAGATTGAAGTTTAAACAGTCCTTGGGATAACATATAGTCAATATTGTTTGGTCTTGCACATGAATTAAATACAAGTTGGGCCAAAGACCCAACTGTCAGAAAGATGCATTTGCAGTCTCATGTGAATACCACAACTACCAAATCAACTACTCGTACTGGAATCAATCTATAGTCCTATAGCAACGACCGAACCAGGTTTTTTTTAGATGTTCATGGTATGTTGCTTCACACATTAGGTTGACAAGTACAATGTTGTTAGCCCCAAATTGTTTTCTAGGTTGAGAGCTATGTAACTATTTCACATGTTGTTCTGTTGGAGAGTTGCTTCTGAACGGGGAACGAAAAATGAGATTCGATAAGCAATTTTAAGGCAGGTTAAGAGTTGAAATGCTTTTTTTTAAAAAAAAATTGGAATCTCTCATTCCTTACTTAATATTATGATCTATCCACAAATCTCTGATAAGTTCTACTTTAAACTCATCCTCTCGTCCTTAATTTTGGTGTCCAAAAAAAGTCGCTTAATTACAAAAAGCTCAAACAACAGAAGTAGTAAGTAGCTAGTCTTACTTTTACTTTTACTTTTTCTGTAGAGATTTCTGAAATGCAAATTTAGAGAGTCCACATGACGAAGCCAAGAGCAAATACCGAATGGCACTTGCCATTGCACCAGGTCATGATCATTCCACTTTAATTCACAAGAAATTCTATGGCCTCCTAATTCGGGCAAAGAGATGTTTCATGAATTTATAAATTGATGGTACAAACTCATTTGGTTATGTGATTTTATACACTCATGTGAATCTGAACTATTTATTTTGAATTTAAATTTTTTTCTTAATTCAAATTTGAGAACCATAACACTGCTGTTAATTCATTAGATAATTATATTACCTTCAGCTTTAAAGGGCTTAATATCTCACGAGTGTAAAATATATAGCTATTAATATCTTATTCTATAGTTGATCAATCATATGCAAAACCAAGAAATCAATTTATGAGTGTGGCTTTGCTCATGGAGAACTTAAATCACTTTGGGGACTGCTCTGGGTTGAAGATTAGTTTTGCCAAGTCCAGTATTTTCTCTGTAGGCATTTGTAGCTTGGACCTGGAAGAAATCATGGGAATAACATGTTTCACCTAGAGATCCTTCCCTTTCAGATACCTGGTAATCCCAGTGGCAAATTCCAGACTATCCATTGCCTAGTTTAGTCCCTTGATTGACAAAATTTCAGGATATATCAGTGCTTGGGCTGGACCTACGCTCTCTTATGCTGGCAGAACAGAGTTGGTGAAATCAGTTCTCTAGGGAGTTGAATGCTTCTGGCTTTCCATCCTCCCAATCCCAGTAGGAGTAAGAGTCAAAATAGATCAGCTTTGTAGGAATTTTCTATGGGGAGGCAAATGCACCGTGAACAAGAGGCCCCTAGTTGCTTGGAAAGCGGTCATATTACCTAAGATAGAAGAGGGTTTGGGCATCAGAAACACCAAGGCTTGGAATAAGGCCCTCCTCTCCAAACTTTTGTGGGATATCCAAGCCAAAAGGACTTTCTTTGGGTCCATTGGGTGCATCAAATCTATATGAAGCACTCAGCCTTTTGGGAGTACCAGAGTAAGCATGAGGATTCCCCTCTCATCAAACAGGTAATGGCTATAAGGGGTGAACTTATTGCGTTAAGAGGAAACAGAGAAGGCAGCCATTCAAAAATTGAATCAATGGACAGTCAATGGAGAGCTGCAATCCAATCTAGCCTATGAGTTCTTCAGACCAAGGAAGTCTAAGCTCACATGGCCAAAACTGGTCTGGCAAAGTTGCATTCCCCCCAAGCACTCATTCATTCTATGGCTTGGGATTGAAAGATCGTCTGCTTACAAAATACAAGCTTCAAGGGTACAATGAAGATCATATATGCCCCTTATGTAGGACAGCGGATGAGACAATTGATCACATCTTTTTCCAATGCAGTGTGGGCAAATAGATATGGCTCCAAATCAAGCATTGGCTGAGTATCTCCCGGTCTATGCAAACTTTGAAAGCTACGGTAAAATGGATGATTAAAGAGGCCAGAGGCACTAGTCCTCAGGCTAAGCCAAGAAGATTGGCCTTGCTTGAACAATATATTATCTTTGGGAGGTAAGAAACCAGAGAATATTTGAAGGCAAGATTAAACACCCGGAGGCTATTATAAGATGCATTCAAATTCAGGTGTACAGGACCATTTATAATCTCTTTCCAGGCTTAATAGAACTTTGTTAGGTTTAGTTATGCTTGGTTTGTCTTAGAACCAGGCTGTACTTGTGTAGCTAGGCTTTTAGCATTGTTTTAGTGTATTGCCCTTCGTTGATTATTTAGGCTTTGGCCTCATGTTTATAGTTCACAGTGTAGTTTGCATGCAGTTTCCCCTCCTCTCCCCCTTTTTTGCAGATTCTCTCCAGAACCTACTGATTGCTGTGTAGTTTCTGCTGGGCTGATGGGAATAGAGCTGTAATTGAGTTGCTTGGTCTTGTTGAGTCTGCTGTAGCTTGGATGCAAGCTCTTCCGTGGTCTTTTGCTAAGATTACTGCTACATTCATGTTGTGCAAGCTGCTGCTAGGTTGATGGGCTTCTGCTAGGCTAATGGAAATTGGAATGTAATTGTGTAGTTTGGCCTTGCTGAGGCTGTTGTAGAGTTGCCTGCATGCACTTATGTGGTCTCTTGCTGAGATTGAACTGCACTCGTTCGGAGTTTGTTTAAGGTTACTGCTGAGTTCTGTAGTTGGAGAGTCCAGGATCCTTGTGTCTTTTGGATTTTGCTCAATGTAAAGTTTTGATTGATCCAATAGGATCCTTGCCATGTGCATAACTCATGTCCCAGAGCTTGTAGCTTGTATTTGCCTTAAAAAAAATAGTTTGCTCTATGTTGAAGTTAAGACCTCATAAGGTCTTGCTGATGATGATGTTGTTGTTGATGTTGCTGCTGTGAACATGTTGCTGGATTTAGTCTTGGAGCAGATTTCTGGTCTCTGTACAAATGGTGTTGGGTTTTTTAGTTTCTGAACATATGGTGCTGGGAGTTTGCTCTATGAATCTGGTGCTGGGTTGCTGTTCACAGGTTCTGTGGTTTCTATCTGTTATAGCTTGTTGCTATATCTGTTATAGATTGCTGTATATGTTTTAGATTGCTGCTTTATCTGTTATAGATTGCTGCCTGTTATGCTGCAGCTTGTCTTTTTGCTGCAGCTTTATCTTTTTGATTGCTGGATTTATGCTCTATGTAGAGTAGGCTTGTTCTGCTGTAGTTTTTTGTTGCAGCTTGGGCGTTTGATTTTAGGAATTATGCTCTAGGTTTGCACAAAGCTCATGGATATTCCTAGAGCTTGCATTTTTATAAATAAAAAAAACCTCAGTCATAAGGTGCTTTTTCCTGTTTGTTGTGGTGCGACAGAATCCAAATGCAGGCTCTGATTTTGTTTTTTTTTTAAAATAGTTGTTGTTGCTGCTGCTGTGATTTTGCAGCTGGGTTCTGGTTCAGTTCACAAGATTCTGCTGCTGCTACTGCTTTGATGATGATGATGATGATGCGAAATTGTTGATGAGCCTGGTTCAGTTCTCAGTGTCAAACTTCTGCTTGTTTAGGCAAACCTCAGTCCTATTGGTAGATGGTCTGTAACATCAGTAATTCTGGGAGTCGTAGAATCATGGTCTCTGCTCCTGTGATTCTTCCTTTCTGCTGAGATAGTTGCTGTGTTCATTTAGGCAGATTCTTGATTTGCTGTAGTTCGAATATACTATTTCTGGATAAGCAGGCGATCCTCAGATCTATCTGTTGTGGTGGATGACTTATCTGTTGCATCAGTTCCTGGTTTGAGTTTGTCGCTGTTCTTTAGAAGCTCACCTATGAGTTTATTCTAGAATTTATTCCTTGCTCCTCTGCTCCAGTCCGTGGCTTCTTGCTAAAAAATGTTGCTTCGTCCAACTGG
>BRYE01000010.1:3263073-3265573 GCA_030159115.1 Actinidia arguta var. hypoleuca | reverse complement strand
TCATTATATTTGAAAGTATGTCTAGTGCTTGCCTTATTCTGATACTATCTAACTATTACATGCAGTTCTCAAGCGTAAGAACTTATCAATACAGCATAATACTTGAAATTCTAAGGTCATATCCACATAGAGTTAGAAAACGCAAGATTACGTATTGTGTCAAGTGAAGAAATTATAAAATGATTCTTTTTTGAGATTTTTGAGAAATTATGTCGATAAAATGTAAACTATAAATGTTATAGAAGAACTCATTTCAAGCTAAAGTTTGGGGAAAAAACATATTTCAAGTAGATCTAGCTTTCATGGGTGAGGAAAATTGAAACACACATGAAATCACTATAGTCATTAAACTAAAGTAATGAAAGAGGAATGAGAATTCAATAGTTTAATTAAAATCTAAATGAAAATCCAAGTAAACTTACAACCATATGAATTGTAGCAATAGTAGAATAAGAATTACAAGCTTCAACTCCAATACAAGTGCTCTTCTTCCCCCTTTTCAACTATCTTCGAGCTAGAACTAAAAATATGGCTAGGAACTTTGGAAAATGAAAAAGTGAAAGTAGTATAAAAAGAAAGAGAATTCTCTAATACTAAGAATTATCCAAAGAGTCTCTAAACTTGTGTTTCAAGCTCCCTTCTATGCTGAGATTATATATATATATATATATATATACCTTGAAAGATGTAAGAGTGAAATGACCAAAACACCCAATCTTCTATGTTGACTTGATGGTTCACAGCCTTCTTCAACAGGTCAGAACAGAGTCCCAACCAATTGAACTCTTTTTTTTATCATTGGGTTTCTTTAGTCTTGACCGATTGAATATAAAATTCAACTGGTCGAAAGGTTGCTTTATTCCTCCTCTGTTTTCTAGTTCACCCGGTTAAGTATTAGTCTTTAATCGATTGATAATTTTATTTGAGGCTTTCGTTTGCATTCAACAGGTAAGAACTAGAGGTCCAATCGGTCGAGACAATCCATTTAATTCTTCTGCTTCTCATCAATCGGTTGAGCACTAATGCTCAAACAGTTGAATATTGTTGATCTTTGCTTTTGTCATCTTCTACTGGTAGAACTAAAAAGTTCAACCAATAGATCATAGAAAATCTTTAAGCTTGGTGCAACCAACTCCCAATCACTCTTGACTCAATTCCTTGCCTCTTTCGACTTTCTTTATGCTCCATTAGACTTATAAAATAGTTAAAAGCATTTGCGCCAAGCAACGATTAATTAAAATAAATAATACACGCAATTGTGCTAAAGTGCAAGTAAAATATACCGATAAATAGTAATAAAACGCATGAATCATCCAGATTTCGGAGTGTTTGTCACAATTTCTACTTTCTGATTATAGGTTAAATACATCTTTGAAAATGTATATTTAGAAGCCTCATTTAATTCGTTTTACTATTTTTGAATAAATCAACTTTTAACATAAGTTGAGCTACAATAAATACCCACTTATTATGTTGGTATGTATGATTTGCTTGTCAAGAAATAAAATAAAATACAAGAAAATATCAGTTTCTTGCTATTAGATATTGGATTGGGTCGAGTCGTCAATGTGGACATAACCCATAACTCACCTCCTGTATTGGATAAGAAAAGTAAAGAGAGAGAATGGGATCTTTCTGACTACAGAGATGCAATATTCAATATACAGAATACGAAAAACTCATCTGTCTTCTCTCTCTCCTCTCCTCTCTCTGGTTCTTTCTGTCAAAAGATAAACATGGGATGACTTTTAGACTATGAAATAGATGCAATACTCGCAGTATAGTGTTGTCCACCGTTGAGATTGTAGACCAGATTTGAAACACGTGATTCACCCTCGATTCATCGATTTCGACTCAATCTAAAGAGATAATTCGCTTCAGTATTTTTTGCACTTTATCAATTTTTAATTTCAAAGTAAGGAAACAATTGTGGGATTTTTATCCTAAACCTTCTCTATTAGAATATTAGTTCCCCTCAAAACTTATAATCCAAAAATTAAAAGATTTTATATGGATTTTGTTTTTCAACCAATTGCTTCTACAATTCAAGTATTTTTTAATGCAGTTTTTTTTTTAAATAATTTCTCTCATAAAAAGTTTTGACTATTGAACGGATGATGGAGCCAATGACTCCGTTCAATTGTAAAAAATGAGTAACGTTGGCAAACATAATATGGGTCGACAAGCGACAGTGATAGTGTTTGGCAGGAGAAATTATTTAATTCTTTTATAGCAAATTATAATGGTACTCTAATTTTCTTATAATTAGTCTAAATAGTAAAATTTATTATTTTTTTAATCTAAATTATGATCAATATATACATATAAATCATTCCTTGAATAGTGCAATGCCCTAAGAGCATCCAATGTCCTCTCGTTTGGCGAAGGCCACAACCGTCAACAAATCCCCATTGACCCTCACACCAATTTAATTAGGTACGGTAAACCAAAAGACGCTGTTATCACAGCAGTCTATTTTCTTTTTATTATGTTAAAAGTT
>BRYE01000010.1:3250573-3255573 GCA_030159115.1 Actinidia arguta var. hypoleuca | reverse complement strand
AGATTGAATTTGACGGATTAGAAATCTAGGCGGATTTAAGGTTGGACAATAAATGCAATCGGACTAAGTCAGATTAAAATCTCAATATGCACTTATTTATTTTACAACGGATATGGGTGTTGGATTAAACATTTTTGTTCATGTTTTTTATGATTTTTCTCATATCATAATTTTAACTAAATAAAATAATAATAATTTGATGGATTAAAAAGTAAATTATATATATATATATATATATATATATATATATATATATAAAGAAAGAAAGAAACTTAAACAACTAATTCTCAGTTGAAGCTAAAAAATTATATGAATGGAACATAGATGGTCTAAGTGAACATAGTTTTGCCAATAGTTATTTAACAAGTGTCTCAGATTATACACAATCTGAAATAGTTGAGTTATTAGCTTTTTGTTTCACAAGAATGTTAAAATCATGGTGGGACAAATATCTCACTGAAGAGTCGAGAAAGAATTCAAAATACAATACAATTAGATGAAAATAATCTTTCTATTTTTTATAAAAATATAGGAATGAAAAAATCAAATGAAGTAAATGCTTTAATATATACTATAATAAAATATTTTATAGGAACACCTAGTGATATTCATTCTAGAAAACATGACCAACTAAGTATCATAAGTTGTCCAACACTTAGTAATTTTGGATGTTATAAAGATGTATTTACATCAATAGTAATGTTAAAAGATGATTGCACTGAATCATTTTGGAAAGATAAATTCATTAATGGATTACCTGCACATATTTTTTTTTTTATTTATTTTTAAAATATTCTATCAAAAAATCTCTAGTATCACCATCTAAAAGAAAGATTAAAAAATTTAAAGAATATAAACCAAGAATATAAACCATACAGAACGTATAAACACAATAAGTTTTAACTTAATAAATATTATGAACATCCTAAGAAAAAATCTACTAAAAAATAAAAATATAATAAAAAATCTAATTATAACAAAAAAGATATCACATGTCATAAATGTGGTAAGAAGGATAGTTACAAGAATAAATATTGGTCAAAAGTAAAAGTTAACAAATTATAAATATCTTAAGAAGATAAGAATAAAATCTTTGACATATTCAAATAAAATAAAATAGAAATGTATAATTCTGATAAAGATTCGGTCAAATTAGATATGTTTTTTTATAGAATATTTTCAGTAAAAATTAATAAATAAATAAACATAAAAGCGAAAACAACACATAAATAAATAAGCAAAAAATAGAAAAAAACACATGAATAAGTAAATTAAAGAAATTAAATCAGCTATTAAGGCGGATAAATCAGAGTTCAAACTAGTCATTAAGACGGATAAAGTAGATAATAGAAAGTAAAGTTCTGAAGATACTGAAAATATATATACTTAAATTGAATTTAAACAAGGTAACTTACAATTATTTACTGAAAATAACTTCAAATGCTTGAAATCTTAACAGAATACATATTTGAGTAAATGTTTACAAGGAAAGATTGAAGCAAAGTAGAGAGAAGATTGTGTTCTCAGTTTGGCTCTCCCTCTTCTGATGACTTGATTTCTTCTTATAAGCAAAGGAATTACATTGGTGGAATTCTTTCGTCAGTAAATTAACTGGACAATCACATGGATGGATTTTTCAGTAACTTTCGGTACGAAAAGATGAGTGTAGTTGGTAACTTTTACTATTCATGATAATAGTTTTGACTTTTATTATTCATCTTTGACTTTATTTGGCGTAGATCTTATAAATGGTGACCAATTATTCCAAATAACGATTTTTCAACCATTAATTTGAAAGTATTGACTGAATCTGTTTGAAATAATTAATTGATGGATCCTAAGCATCTTGGAACTAGGATTCATATGAATCTTTCCTAGTTAATTCTTCTGATCTTACTGATTCATTTGAATTTTCTGATTCATCTTCTTTTAAAACTTGGGCTTTAGCAAATAATAATTTAGCAACTCACATAAGCTTATTATTATTTGACTTGTTCTTTGACTTGGACTTGGAGGGTTTAAAACCTAATGCAGAACTTCCATGGGTGACTTGAGTAATCGGCTTCAATGTGACTTGAGTGGTTGGCTTCATCGCAACAGTTGGGATCTGTTGTAATAGAGTAAGAATTTTCACTGAGAACTCTTGTCTGACTTGATCAATAATTTGAATCCATCCCGCCACTTGACAAAATATTGTCTATTATTGACTACATTATTGGCACTACTATATTGCCATTTAAATATTCAATAGACTTTATATTTAGACTTAAATATAAATATAAAAAATTGACTCATATAAGCATTTATTTTATACGAAGATGAAAAATAAGTGACTTGATATATAAGATCCGAATAAAATAACTCATTGAGGGCCCCCGCATTGGTTCCACCGTCTCAAAAGCCAAAAAAAAAATAAATGTTGACTTAAAGTATTTATCAAATGAAAAATATCAAGTATGTAAATAAAACTCATTTTGATATGGGATTACTTTGAACCAAACGTCCATAATCATAGTAATTATATTTAATAGATGTTGACTTTTAGGTGTTCAATGAGAAGCTTGACTAGTTTCGGCCTGCCTTGGCCTCATCAGGGGAACGGCTCCAGCTCCCGACCAGTTTGCCGTAGGGTTGGCTTGACCTCCTTCATTGTGAGATCCAAGATCAGCATCAGGTACTCCGATAGTCACCGGAAAGATCTGCTTGCACTCCGGCGAGATATGTGCAGGTTCTTCCCCGACTGAGGGGAGCTTACCTACCCATACTATCCCGCCTCTGAAAAATCTACCACCCCTGCAAACAAGAGGAAACCCCTCCCCTTTTAAGGTCTTGGCGGGACAACTTTGTTGAATTTGTCCTCTTTCCCACCGAAAGCAAAAAGTAAATGTCTTTACTTTTTCCTTTATGTTGACATCTTCCACTGTTTCTTTCACCGCTTTCTTTGGCAAAAAGCTATTTCACGCCTTGCAGCAACTTGTAAATTCTTCTTCTCTTCGTGGACCTGGAAATTTGTCATGTTTTTTTTTTACCTATCCCGCTTTCGCACATACCCTGCGCAGGAACCATTGACTTACACAGGACCTGGCCACCTGGGACAAGAGGCTGGGTGACTAATGACAAAATGAAAGAACACCAACAATTCCCAAGTCATATTGATCTTTCATCTTCTTCACAGCTGAAACGGGTGTTGATCGCCTTTTGGCTATGATACCATTTATATATGTATAAATTTTGTTATCTTCATTTTTTTCTACTTTTTTTTGTTTTCCTTTTTGCCCTTTCCCCCCTTTTTTATTTCTTTTTTCTTTTTTCCTTTTTTTGATCTTTTTTTTCTTCTATTTTTAAATTTTAACTTTCTTTTTTCTGTTATATATATATTTTTTGATCATTATCTTATTTTCCTTTTTTTTCCCCTTCTTTTTCTCCATATTTTCTGTTTTTTCCTGTTCTTATCTACTTTTTCTTGTTTTTTTCGCTATTATTTTATTTGTTTATTTTGCTTTTCTTTTTTTTATACTGTTTTTTACAGTTTTTTATTTTTATTTTTTATCTTTTTTTCATCTTTTTCTTTTCTTTTTTATATTTCTACCTTTTTAAATTTTTTGTCCAGTTTTTTCTGTATTTCCTGTTTTCTTTTTTCTATTTTTTCCCCTGTTTTCTATTTTTTATTTTATTTTTTCTCTATTTCTCAACTTCTTTTTTTCTTGTTATTTTTACTGTTTTTATTAGTTTCTAATTTCTTTTTTCTTTTTTTTCAATCCTTTTTTTTCCTTTTTTTCTTTTTAAACTTTTTTTTTCTTTCTATTTATATCTTTTTTTCCTTTTTCTTTTTTTATATTTTTTTTCTATTATCTTTTTTTTCCTGTTTCTATCTCTTTTGTTTTATTTTCATCAACTTTTTCTTCTTTTTTTGTTTACTTTTTTTCTTCTTTTCTCTGTTTTTTGATTTTTTTTCTGTGTATGTGTGTGTGTATATATATATATATATATATATAGATAGATAGATAGAGAGAGAGAGAGAGAGAGAGAGAGTTATCTTTTTTTTTCTTTTTAAAATTTTTAATTTTATCTATTTTTGAATTTTTACACTCAGAGTTGGTTGATGGAGGAAAAGAGTGAATTTTTGCTATTTACTTATTATGGGTATTTTAATAATTTTAGGTCCAATTCATACACCCTGATTTTATAATAATAGGAGATTTATATTACAAATTCAACCAATTTGATGAATTATATATCCATCAGATTACATATCCAATTTCAAAGAGAGTCAGTAAACACTATATTAATGACTCCACAAGATTTATAATCCAATTCAACAATCTTATTTTCAAAACAAACATGCCCTTAAAATATATTTCTTAAAACAAAGGTTCAAGAAATTATTTGATGTGAATACAAGATATTTGAATAAGTTGCTTAAGACGTAATACAATTCAAAAAAAAAATTCCAAAACAAAATAACTTATTTATTGGGTGCTTATTAGCAGTGTTTTGAAACCTAAACCGGTGATCGAACCGAAAAAATGATCAGGTCACGGGTCACCAGTTTAACCGTCAGGTCAATCGTTATTAACCCATGATGTCATAATTATGTCATTAATTAATTTATTAATAGTAATAAAATATCTTTTATTTTTTTAGACTAATTTTTATACTTAAAATCTAAAAGTTTGAAATTAAAACATTTTTTCTTCTAAAAACGTGAACCGGCGGGTCAATGACCGGTTCAATCGCCGAGTTTTCGGTTCAACCGCGAATTTGATCGAGTTTGACTGAATTTTTACCAAAACAAATTTTGACAGTTGACTGGACCGTTTCTTCGACCGATCGAACCGACCGTGTCAATTCGGATTTTAAAACCATGCTTATTAGTTCGGGCAATTCAAAAAAAAAAAATGCCATACAAGGTGGACATGTCAAAAAATATTTACTGCGTTTATTTTATGTATTGAAAATTGTGTCGAAGTATTTTTTAATATTTTTTTATTGTGAACCAA
>BRYE01000010.1:3213073-3220573 GCA_030159115.1 Actinidia arguta var. hypoleuca | reverse complement strand
CAAAATAAAGCTTTCTTAGCTTTATTTGGTAACTTTTTTTGTAAAAATTAAACACAATTTGAAGTTTTCTTTTGTGAATTTTGGAAAAATTAAACCCAAATTAAAAAAAAAATCAAACCCAGTTTGATTTGTGTGTGAGATAGAAAAAAAGACTCAATTTTTTTCTTCGGAATCTGTATTAAAGGAAAACCTCAGGGGATATAGTGTAATTTTCCCTATTTTGGGTATGGTTATGGCCTGTTGGCGTTGATGATGTTGATGGAGCTAATTGGGTATAGTATTATGGCGTAGGGTATAGTTGGTTGGGGTTTGCACTTTCTTGGGAGGGAGAGGGTTAAAATGGGTATTTGAGAAAATCTAAGTGCTGATACAGGCATAATCAGTAGGGGGTAATCTGTTATAAGACTATAGATCTCAAGGAGGGGGTTGTAATTTGTAGAACCTTAAATGTACTAATGTATTAGTTCTAAACCTTAAGCGAGGTTACTGTAATTTACTCTATTTATTAGGCACTATAAAAATATTGTTATTAGGAAGAATTAAGTAAAAACCTTCAGGATTTAACTACGTGAACAAATTAAATTTTATAATTTCAACTATAACAAATCAAACTCTATAGTTTTAATTCGGTAACAATTTAAACTATTCGTTAATCTCCGTCGGACTAACATAATAACCTAGTTCCCGCTAAAAATGCACGAAAACGATTTCGTAAAATGCTACCTACTTTTAAAACTCTAATCGAACCAATTAATAATACAAATTAAAGAGTTTGAATTTTGTATTTATTTAAAGAAGTCAATTTCTTATGTCGTTTTAAAATGAGAATAGTTCGATTTGAGGCTTTAAAAATAAAAAAATTTATACGACGTAGTTTCGATGTATTTTAAACAGGAAAAATTAATTCTGTTAACTATAGGTGGATATAGACTAATAAATAATTTAAATTATTACCGAATTAAAATTATAAAATTTAATTTATTATAATTATAAAATTTAATTTGTTCTCATTATCAAACTATGATAATTTTTGCTTAATTCTCCATTGTTATTATAGGGATTGATGCGGTTTGTTTAAAACTGGTCGCATGAGCCACGTCATCTAAACGTTCCCAACTAACGAATCCCAAAGCTTAACATCACTCCTCATTTAACAAAGCCCTAATTTCAACAACTTATATTAATTTTCAAACTATTGGTCGGATTGGTCTGACCAAATTTCATTCCAAGCCAAACATTAATGGGTCCCACTTTATGTACTACTGATTGAGAGAGATTTCTTCATCAACATGACTGTGTACTTGGTAATCTTTTAATTACGAGGAGAGAAAAAAATACATTATATGTATATAGGAAGAGATATATTATTATAAAAAATAAATAAATATTTTTATAAAGAAGAGAGTGACATTGTTGGGTGAAAAAAAATAGTCTCATGTGAATCTCAATCATTAAATTAATTCAAATAAATTTTAATCATAAATAGTGAAAGATAATTTTGAGATTTAAAACAAATGTTTCGATTGTTCAAAAGATATAAATTTTTTCAAACTATTGGTCGGATTGGTCTGACCAAATTTCATTCCAAGCCAATATTAATGGGTCCCACTTTATATATTATTCTGTTATAAAAATATAGACAAACAAATTAAAATGGAGAGAGTAACTGATTGTTTTCATTATAAATTCATTTCTTATGCACATCCACCACGTGTCGTGTGGATCAAGATTAATCTCGAGAGAGAGAAGGGGTGGGGGAGTGCCAATATGACCGGGGCCCCCCTTCAATGGGTCCTTTATAATGAGAAAGGCTACCGTGACCGATGATTTTACTGATATTGTTATCGATGGAACCAAAACGACGTTATTTTGGTGTGAAAAAATCAAAACGACGTCGTTCAACTAAAAAGCCACTTTTATTGAAAAAAATAAAACGACGTCGTTTTGATTTTTTCACACCAAAACGACGTCGTTTTGGTTCCATCGATAACAATATCGGTAAAATCATCGGTGACTGTAGCCTTTCTCCTTTATAATTGCTACAAGTGACACGTGTCATGGTGCAGGACTGAGGAGATAATATAGAATTCTAATTTTATGGGCAAATTTCACTTTGTCTCTCTTGTAGTTTGGGCTGTGCGATTTACTTTTCTTAGCATTCAAAATTACCACACAAGTTTTTTTAGTTTGTGAATTAAAATGTATGAACAACACTAGTTAATAAAACACGTAAACTGACCTAATACTCTCGTCTTTCTCCTCGCACACAAATAAAAACTCTCTCTCTCTCTCTCACACACACACACACACATATATATATATAAGTGCCAACAAAAGCGATGGGGGTTGTGGCCGGGAGTGGTAAGAGAGGAGGAAGAGCGATCGACTGTGGAGACATAAAGAACATCTCCAGCCATACTCCATAACCTTCATTTTGTATATTAAACTCACTTCAACCAAGTTCTCTCCAAAATGGAGACCTCAATTTGAGTCTTCATGTATGGATACCCACCCGAAAAATAGGTCCCATCTTATATGTGCTTTCATTCAGGTAGTAGAAATTTATATGCTCTTACATATATTGTTATGCAAGAAGTCGATGTGCGTGTAAGCTGACTCAAATATACGATTTTAAAAAAAAATCGCCATAAATATGATTGTGTACTTGTATCCTTCTTCAAGACTTGACCAGGTTTAGAACAGTTCAAATTGTCGGATCAAACCAAGGGCCTTTTTATGGGAATCCAAATATTGAGATCACAAGTTGGATTTTTAGGCAACCCAAAAATGATTTTGGTTGGGGAAAAGAAATTTACGTGGGCCTTGGAACACTTTCATTTGATGGCAAATCTTATATTATAAGTGGCAGTTCGATGACAGGCTACTAGCCAGATCTTAAGAGCGTGACTGGGTCAGCCACCTACTCATTGACATAACGGTCGACGCGTACGAACACGTCCCGAGCCATAGTCTATCTAGTGACAAGATAGCTATTATGTCAAGGCAAGCGCCGAGCTGTGACATATAAAGTTAACATTTTTTTTCCTGAAAGGTACACAAAATTAACTCGGTGAAACAAATACACACTCTCTCTATATACATTTTTCGGTCATCTATATAACTTGACTGTCGAAGAGCCGTTTCTCAAAAATAATTCCGGCGGCCATTCTCACTATCTCTATGTCGCAGCTAAGCACAACATCGACTGATGGCTGATTACAGCAGCTTACACCACCACTAGATCACCGCATGTGTTTAT
Source organism: Actinidia arguta var. hypoleuca (assembly GCA_030159115.1). Taxonomy (NCBI): domain Eukaryota; kingdom Viridiplantae; phylum Streptophyta; class Magnoliopsida; order Ericales; family Actinidiaceae; genus Actinidia; species Actinidia arguta. Next base: position 3,217,314 of record BRYE01000010.1, on the reverse strand, counting down.
CCTCGATTTTCTTTTTCTCATCTCATAAATCCACACCCCACAATGCACACAATTTTGATGGTTACTATTAGACATTGTAAACACTGTGAATGCTCCCAAGATTCATACTGATTTTTGACTCATCAGTGGCGATGCGATTTGGGAATGAAAGATCTAGCTAGCTAATCATAAATAATTACGGTGGACGCATTAATACTTTTAATCAACACCTTCTTTATTAGGAATATATACAAACAAAAATAATTACAAAAAATCTTCAAAAACCAACATTTTAATAAATGGACCAAAACACCCTCTTCATCTCTCCCATCCACATTATATTTCTCATATCAATTAAGTTTTTTAATCACTTAGTAAATAAAAAAAAATCCAAATCCCTGTTCTTTCATTGTAATTGCAAAAAAGAAACACCTTTATTTCCAAAAGAAGGTAAAAACAAATAAGTGGGTAGAAGATGAAGGGCTAGGATTTAAAAAGTAAAATAGAAAAATATAATAAAGGGTATTTTGGTCTCTATAAAAAAAAACTTTAGTTTTTAAGGCGACGTTTAAAGTGTTTTCTACTTTCTATGATCGTGGAGGTAATTAACTGCATTTAATATGTACGAATATTGATCGGTGAGTCCTATTTTATTCAACCACTCAAAACAATTAAACCAATTTTAGATTCTTTTATTTTGATTAATTACCTTTAAAAGGTGTTACATACAAAATTATGTTTGTGGATTGTTGATTTTAGATCATGTTTGTTTTAGAAATTGAATTTCACGAATTAAAAATCAAGAGTAATGTTAAAAGATGATTGCACCGAATTATTTTGGAAAGAAAAATTCATTAATGGACTACTTGCACATATTTCTCTTTCTAATTTATTTTTAAAATATTCTATCAAAAAAATTCTGTGAACAATACGGTCTACCTCCAGTAGCACCATCTAAAAGAAAGATTAAAAAATTTAAAGAATATAAACCATGCAGAGCTTATAAACATAATAAATTCCAACCTAATAAATATTATGAAAATTCTAAGAAAAAATATACTAAAAAACAAAAGTATAGTAAAAAAATCTAATTATAACAAAAAAAATATCACCTGTCATAAATGTGGTAAGAATGATTATTATAAAAATAAATGTTGATCAAAAGCAAAAGTTAACAAATTACAAATATATGAGGAAGATAAAAGTAAAATATTTGACATATTCAAATTAAATAAAATGGAAATGTATAATTCTGATAAAGATTCTGACGGTCAAATTAGATATGTTTTTTTATAGAATATTTTTAGTAAAAAAAAACATAAAGGCGCACATAAATAAATAAACAAAAATACATAAAAAAAACACATGAATAAGTAAATTAAAGAATTAAACTAGCCAATAAGGTGGATTAATCAGAGTTTAAACCAGTCATTGAGACGAATACAGCATATAATGGAAAGTAAAGTTCTGAAGATACTAAAAATATATACTTAAATTGAATTTAAACAAGATGACTTACAATTATTTATTGGAAATAACTTGAAATGCTTAAAATCTTAATAGAATATATATTTGAGTAAATGTTTACAAGGGAAGATTGAAGCAATGTAGTGAGAAGATTTTGTTCTCAGTCTGGCTCCCCCTCTTCTGATGACTTGATTTCTTCTTATAGGAAAATGAATCACATGGGTGGAATCATTTTGTCAGTAACTTTCGGTACTTAACTAGACAGTCACATATGTGGACTTTTCAGTAACTTTCGGTGCGAACACATGGGTACAATAACGTAGTTGGTAACTTTTACTATTTATGAATAGTAATTTTGACTTATATTGGTAATCTTTGACTTTATTTGACTTTCACTAGGAACTCTTGTTTGACTTGATCAATAATTCTTTGTTATTTGAATTCATCCCACCATTTGACAAAATATTATCTATTGACGACATTATTGACAATACTATATTGTCATTTAAATATACAAGGGACTTTATATGAATAGTATAGGAAATTGACTCATATGAGCATTTACTTTATACGAATATAAAAAATAAATAACTTGATCCATGAGATTTGAAAGAATTAACTCATTGATGACCGCATGTTGGTTCCACCATCTCAAAAACCAAGAAGGAATATATGTTGACTTAAAGTGTGTATCAAATAAAAAATATCAAGAATGTAAATAAGACTCATTTTGATATAAGACTACTTTGAACCAATCGTCATGTAATCATAGTAATTATATTGAATAGATGTTGACTTAAGTGTTCAATAAGAAGCTTGACTGGTTTCGGCCTGCCTTGGCCTCATCAGGGGAACGGCTTCAGCTCCCGATCAGTTTGCCGTAAGGATGGCCTGACATCCTTCATTGTGAGATCCAAGATCAGCAGCAGGTACTCCATAGTCACCGGATAGTTCTGCTTGCACTCTGACGAGATATGTGTAGGTTCTTCCCCGACTGAGGGGAGCTCACCTATCCATACTATCCCACCTTTGAAAAATCTACCACCCCTGCAAACAAGAGGAACCCCCTCCCCTTTTAAGGTCTTGGCAGGACCACTTGGTTGAAAATATTTTGTCCTCTTTCCCACCGAAAGCAAAAAGTAAATGTCCTTTATGTTGACATCTTCTGCTGTTTCTTTCTCCGCTTTCTTTGGCAAAAAGCAATTTCATGCCTTGCAGTAGCTTGTGAATTCTTTTTCTCTTGGTGGACCTGGAAATTTGTCATGTTTTTTTACCTATCTCGCTTTCGCACGTATCCCGCGTAGGAACCCTTCCTTTCTCTGCCTGGACTTACCACACTGCCAGGACTTATATAGGACCTAGGACAAGAGGCTGGGTGACTACTGACGAAATGAAAAAACACCAATTCCCAACTCCCAAGTCATATTGATCTTTCATCTTCTTCACAGCTGAAACAGGCCCAAAATTTTTTAATATTTATTTTCAAAAAATCTTGAGTTCGATTCTCAGATTTCACTCTTCAATTTTCAAAAAAAATTGCTACAGTGATGGGCCCAAAATTCGGGCTATTGGGCCGACTGGCTGGGTCGCTTTTACAGGCCAATTCAGACCTGTTAACGGGCTGAAATGGGCAGAATTTATTAACGGGTCGCGCTTAAAAAATTATGCCCAACCCGCGACCGCTACAGTAACGAATTTCGGGTTGAACGTGTTCTTTAACGGGCCGGACTTACCCGGCTTGCTACAATCTCGAGTCGGCAACCTGGCAGGCTCGTAGGCCCGGCCAAATTTGCAGCTCTACTTGAGATGATGCTCCACTCTATCACACCAACCTTTTAGGAAATTACTTAAACAGTGGCATTATTAAGAAGGGTTAAAAAAGGCCGGTAAATTATAAAAATTGTCTCTGTATTTTTATTTGTGTGCAATTTGGCCCTTGTACTTTTAAACCCTACGATTTAATCTTAGATTTTTGTTTTCTTGCTCAGTCAGTCCAATTGGTAATGAAAGTTAGGTTGTGGGACAGATTTGCAGTACATGACTAACATGTAACCTCATTTAACACAAAATTACATTGAGATTAGGATAATTTCAATGAAATTTGGGCAATTTACCGTGAAAATTGGGTGGGAATGAGGAAAAAGATCAATTTTATTCCTTAAATGATGGTACATGTTATGCAAATGTAAAAATCCGTCCAAAAACCTAACTTTCATTATCAATTGGACTGATTTGGCAATAATATAAGGTTAAAATTGCAAGATTTAAAAATACAAAGACTAAATTGCAGACATAAAATTATAGGGACCATTTTGCAATTTATCCAAAAAGGCCTAACCAAATGTGACTTGGTTATACACTGCTCCCTTGGTAAGCATTATATAGCCGACCATTCAACCCATGTATCAGTAAATCACAAATTTGCACATGGATTGTGTGTTAAACCCACACTCCACGCACGGAATATGGTTCGCCCAAGTTTTGGTGTCTTGGAGAGGTTAGAACTTTAAACTAGAGAAATGAAACCCTAAGTCTTTCCCGTTAAACCAACCTCACGGGTTAGTATTGATAAAGGCTATGAAGTAACAATTTAAAAGAAAGAGAAGGATAGGTGACTCTGGTTTGTGGGAATAACTGTGGTTCACGCCACTTTAACTTGGCTCGTAGTGCCTAATCACCCACTGCAAACCAAAAGCAGCTGCTTATTCAAAATTTAACATCAGTTATGCGAAGATTGGGCAGAGTGTTTTCCTCGAAGGCAACACAACGGAACAGAGAAATAGTACTTCATAAAC
>BRYE01000010.1:3175573-3178073 GCA_030159115.1 Actinidia arguta var. hypoleuca | reverse complement strand
CAACGATGTTTCAAATATTTTTTTTCGAGAATCGGGTGTTGTCAACCCAGGGGAACGAAGATCGACGAATGACTTTAATTGGGATCAAATTAAAATTTTAAGATTCAATTACAATTTAACTAACAAGGTTTCATTTGTTACTGAGATCATGAAATTTTTTTTGTAATCTCTCCTAAATATAATAAAATTGTTTTTACCCAGTATCAATCTAATCTTTTCAAAATGAAGAATGCTAGGCATTATTGAATTTTATTATTATTTTATTTTTTGGTATATATAATATAATATGATTCATTTTAATTTATATTTAGGTATTTTTATCTGAGTGAAGCTAATCACAAAAATTCAAATAGACGGTGATATAAAACAGTAAATAATAAAACTTGTGTGCCGTATAAAATTTCTCATTTAAAAACAATCAACACATGAATGTAAAAAAATGAACATTTTTTCCAAAAATTAATATATTTTTCAACCAATAATAAATGAGAGTATTGAGACTTAAATGGAAAATGATCTCCTTGATGACGTCATCTTATCGTAACCCAGTTCTGGCTCCAGGCTGGCAGATTATGGTGGTTGTTGCGGTGGTGGTGGTGGTTCGCCACCTCATGACACCGCCGGAAACCTTCTCGGCCACCGTTCGCCACCGTAAACAACCACTTCTCTCCGATCTCCTCCTCCTCTTCTCTCTCTTCCTCGCTCTCTTCTTCTTCAATAACAGTAGTTGTATCTTCGGTCTCTTCCCGATCTTCATCATCAACATCTGTAATAAGACTCAATCTCAGTCGTCCATCTTCGCGGGAAGCCCTGAGGACCTCCATCCGGTCGATCTTCACCTCCGTGAGCTCCAGCTGGCCGTCTCTCCGCACCGCCCGGAGAAAGAACGCCGGCTTCCCTTTCCAGTTCAGCGACGACAACGGCGGCGGGAACTTCCTGGCCTCGCCGTCCTTGTACTCCGCCACCCTCCGCCGCTTCTTCGATGTCATCCTCGAGCTCGTCTCCTCTCCCCCCGTGAGTCTCTCGTCGGAGCTCTCGAACCCCAGGCTCTCCGTGCACGACATCAGCCCGTCCACGCTTCCCCCCACCTCGTCCAGAAACCCTATTCCGCCCGGATCTTTCTTTCCTGCTGCGGCGAAAGGCGGCTGTTTAGCGGCGGCTGCCTCGATGATGGAAGGTGGTGGTTTGATTGCCGCTGACTCGACGACATTGGCGGATTTACGGGTATTGTCGGAGGAGGTGACGGAAGCGAGGCCGGTGGCCTGAGAGGGAATATTCCGACAGTGGTGCGGGGTTCTTAGGGTTTCGTGATTAGTGGAATTTACAAAACCTAACAAAGAGTGGACGCTTTTCATGCAAAAGTTGAGCATCATTGTGCAGAGATGAGCTAGAGAGAGAAGGATGGGCATTTTTGGGTAGGGAGAACGGAATAGAGGAGAGAGAGTAGGGGATGAAGGTATTAATAGGGGTAAAATCTACCATTGGTACCTATAGTTTGACTGAAGTTTCAGTTTGGTTTTTGTAGTTTTAATTTAAATAATTAAAACCTTATAGTTCTAATTTGGTCCTAATAAAGTCCCCAGTCATTATATGGACAAAACATGATCAAGTGAATCTCACATAGCCAATTTCAGAGGATAATATTACTTGCTTTATGTAATTTGATCATAGTTTCACTTCGATTCCTAAACATGGTCACGTGAGTCTTAAGTGTTTGCTTTCATTTTAAATTTTTAAAAATATTGACAGGCCGGGGACTAGATCCAATTTCTGAATATGGTCATGTGAGTTTTACGTGTTTGTTTTCATTCTAAATTTTTAACAATATTAAAACAATAAGGTTTTAATTGTTTAAATTAAAACTGTCGGGACCAAAGTAAAACCTTGATTAAATTACAAGAATCAACAGTGAAGTTTACCCCATCTTCTCACGGAGAGAACGGGGGTGGTACGGTGTGGTGGAGTGTACATGGTGAGAAGAGTGCCAACGTGGCGGAGAGAGGCGGCGGATGAGTTGAGGAATCGGTGCCGGGTCCCACGTTTTTATAATAATCCAGATTTACAAGAACCATTTGTTTTTTAAGAGGTCGTGTTTGGATGGCAAGAATTGAATATGGAGGTGAAATGAGAATATGATTATGGACTACTTCTGTGAAAATAGATTGCACCCGTGCAGATTAAGCATTTTTAATCTATTTTAATGATTTAACACGATTATATTATAAATCTTATCAAAAATTTTAATACTGAAAAAATCAATCGGATACTTATAAAAAAATCAATTAATATTAATTTATATTAAGATAAATGAGTATAATCATGTGTATCAAACTCATTTATTAAGTTTTAAAAAAGTACTAAACAGATATTGTATTATGTCCAATCAACTTAATTTTTTATAGTACCGATTTTTACGCCGAAATCTATAATATAACGATTTAGATCATCAAAATAAATTTAAAACGATACCCAAAATGCATTAAATACACCAGTTGGAGTT
>BRYE01000010.1:3165573-3168073 GCA_030159115.1 Actinidia arguta var. hypoleuca | reverse complement strand
TATATAATTTTATGAGTTTGATCCCACTGAAAAAATATTCTGACTCTGCCCCTGGTACTAGTATGTACTTTTTATTCAATAATGTCATTAATAGAAACATTTGTACGCGTAAAATTAAATATAGAAACCCTCTTACGTAAAATATATGAGCTTCATATATGACAAGTGAAATACACATTTTATATGAGAGAATTTGTATACGTATGTGCAGAACTGTGTGTGTTAATAGTTTGTTTCCATAAGTTATAACAATTTTATCAAATGTGATTTCTCTCTCTTAACCCTACCCTACATATTTTAAGAATAAATATAAATAGAACTTTTACATGAACTTCATTAGATTGTTACCTTCATCATATATAAAAAATTCACGTGACAAGATCAGCAACGACAGCATATATATATATATATATATATATATATATATATATGACCATCGGGTAAGTCACGAAAAACTTTTTAGTGCTATTGCTTGTTAGTAGATTTGGACCAACATGCACTCTTCCACTGGAGACAAACCAACATTCTCTCTCTCTCTCTCTCTCTCTCTCTCTCTCCATGCACACACTGATTATAAAATAATCTGTACTAAAAAAAGATTATAAAATAATTTCTTATGAATGTTCAACAAAATAATAATAATTACTATTTCTAATGCTGCCATTTGTTGTTCCTTCAACATTACTTTTTAATTATTTGACGTTGATGTTTGGTTTGTGATTAATTTATTTATTTTGTATGCGTGCTTTTGAAGACACCCATATAAACGCTGTCATATAAGATAAAATGGACAATTTTCCTCATTGTTTTTATTCAATAAGTAGATGACAGTTTAGGAAATAAAAAAATGAAGAGAGAATTACATAACAAATCACCATGAGAACAAATTAAATTCGATAATTTTAATTGTAATATATGAAATTTGGTAGTTTTAATTCGGTTGCAATTTAAATCATCTGTTAGTCTCCATCCTCGTAAGATTAATAGAATCAACTGATCCTCGCCCAAAATGCACACAAATCATATGGCATAGGATTTTTTTTAAAGCCCTAAATAAATCATTCTCATTTCAAAATAACATAAAAAAATAATTTTCAATAATAGCTTGGTACACGTGGCTAATTTTTAATTTGTTTGGTTAGTACACTTTTAAAAACCGAAAACCTTTTTTTTTTTCAAAAATCAAATATGTGTTTGTTGACCAAATAAATTGTTTTACATTGACTTTAATTTTTAATATAACACCATCAACTAAAAAAAAATAGAGAAGGATTTTTTCCACTAAATGTAATTCATTCTAAAAAAACAGATGTTCACAAATTCAAACACAGAATTATTCGTTGCATCGATATTAGGTAAGTGTTGACTTAGGCGACCTAGTTTAACCTGATTTATTTTTAGATCTTTTATATGCTTTAGTTTTTGAATTTTTTTTGTCTTTATTGAATTTTTTTATTTTTTTAATCAAAATTTTATACTTTGTATCTTCCTCATGCGATAGGAATCTGAAAGTGTAAATTCTTTTATCTAAATTAATTGGCAAAAGTTCACTAATGAAAAAAATATTTTTACTCGATAAATTAGCTAATTTTTTTGATTCTTGGTGGATTTGTGTTTTGAAATTTGAATAAAATTTTATATTTTCAAATTTCTCTCGTAAAGAGAAATCGAAAAAGTACAATATTTTGGTTAAACGATTTAAAAAATTAAATAAAAAAAAAAAAAAAAATCAAAGCAGCCAACAAATAATCTCAAAAAGTTCTAGGCCAAACTGGGCCTACCTAAATTCCACCTTCAAGCATTCCTAATGGAAGGGCATATGTGACATTTCACGCAACAGCTAAATATTCAAATTTCAATACTTTAAGTTGAGGTGATTGTGTATATTATGTAGTGGGTGCACAAAGAGAAATATGTAGTGGGTGCACAAGACAAAGTCGGCAACCCACCAACCATTGGTAAAATAATTCTTTGTACTAGTAATTACTGGGCTATTCAATTTGCTAGGTCAACAGTTATTATTGTGATCATAATTTTACATTATTCACCAATTATAGTGAAGTAAATACATTTTCACTGTATTTAGAATTTATTTTTCTTGATCTTTATTTCTACATCAAATTTCTAAAAATTTAAATAAAATTTTAAAATCACCAATATTCTTTTCCTTACACAATAAAACCTCCACAAAAGTTTCCAAAATCATATATTCCTAATTTGAAATCTAGGCTCTTCTATGAATACCCCTTTTTCTTCTTAATTCATACCCTAGAAATTTCATAGAGAGATTTGAGAGAAAAATAGTAAAAAATATAGTGTGAGATATAAAAAAAAAAAAAAACTTTTTTTAGGGTTCTTCAATACAAAAGACACATCCAAATAGTTCAACGAAAGTCATATGAAATTTCACGTTCAGAGTTTAAAACGAGAATAATTCAAAACGATACAACGGTATAAAATCAAAGGCTAACGCTACCCAACAATCGAATAAACACGGAAA
>BRYE01000010.1:3148073-3150573 GCA_030159115.1 Actinidia arguta var. hypoleuca | reverse complement strand
GGTTAGTACTTGTAAATACAATTACTCTTGTGGAATGCACTATGAACCAAGATGAAAGCAGTCATCAGTTATATACATTCCAGTAAGTTGGTTGCTTCTGTGTTTCTGGTGTGGTTTGGGATCATCTTATTGTGTTTGTTTGGTAACATTTCCAGTTTTCAATCTTCTGTTTACAAAAAATTGTAAAAAAGTTTTTGTTTCTTGTTTTTTTGAAAAATGAAAACAAAAACAAATGTTTGGCGCACGTGCTTGAAAACTTGTGTTGAAAACGAGGGGTGACCAAAGGGGTTGCCTGAGGTTTGTGGTAGTCGCCAGAAGTGGTCGCTGGCGGTGTGGCTAGCCAGTGGCACCCAATGGTGGGGTTGCAGGAGGTAGTCTCCGGTGGCTGGAGGGTGGAGATGGTGGTCGAAGGTTGGGGGTGGTTAGAGGGGGGGGGGGGGGGGGGAGGAGAAAATAAAACTTATTTCAAAAACAAGTGAAGAATGGCTGAATTTTTGAAAGAGAAAAGATTTTTTTATAAAAAAAAATAGAGATAAATAGAGAGTTTTGTAGTTAAAGTTTCTTTAAACGTACTCTTTTTAATAAAAAAATACTATTAATTTGAAATTCTCAAACAGAGGATTGGATTAAAAACATCTCTTAGAGGACCAAAGTGATATTTTATATTCAAAAAGTGAGTTTAAAGGATATTACCATTCACACATCTTCCAACCACATATCTCTATTTTTAACTCTAAAATTCTTCTTCCAAAATTAACCTCCTCAATTTTTCTCCAACCAAAATTAACTTCTACAATTTCCCTCCAACTACTTTTCTTATCCTATTTTTATCTAAACAATCCAAGAGACTTGGAATTTATGATTGAAAAAATTTGAAAAATTAGAGAAACAATATAGATGGTGATTTTTGTTAATTGACAAAATAGGTACCCTCTATAATTTAGAAAAAAAAAATAGAGAGGGTGACTTGAAGATGCCAATAAATTAGATAATTAATGATATTTTTAAATTTTTTTAATATATCTAATATTGATCTCATTTTAATGGTATCATCGAAATCTTTCCAATGACACCAAATTTATAAATATTGGATATACGTATTAACAGTTAGAGGTATTTTATCTAAATATCACAAAAAATATAAACGATATACTTGGTATTTAAATTTGCAGGGGCAGTCCCAGGGGCGGGCAGGGGCCACGACCTCTCCAAACATTAGAAAATTAAAAAATAATAATTTTATATTTTTTTTTGTTAGTTTTGATTATTTTGTTATTGGTTCATTGAAACGGGTCCCTCTAAACGTTTTTATCGAAAGATCTATTGAAAATGTATAATTTGACCCACCCTCAGTGTAATTTCTGCGTCCACCACTGTAAATTTGGTATCAAAAACAATGAGGGCAAAATAGAAATTTGAAGAGGTGAATAGCAAAATAGAGGTGATCCTCAATAGTTGAAGGATCAGTAGTTGATCCTCTAAAATAAAGAAAGTTTTGGAGGGTGGGTTGGAGCAAAACTTGTCTCCATTTTAGAGAGAGAGAGAGAGGGCGGGTTAGAGTTGTTCAGAATATCTCCAACTCAATCCTCTAAAATATTTAAAATATAATTTTTAATAAAAAAGTAAATATAGATGATTTTACTATTCATTCATACTCCAACCACAAATCTTCCTTTTAATCTCTATTTCAAACATTCTACAACTTTTCTTTCAATATTTTCATTTTTTTTCTTTCAAAATTCAATAATTTTATTAATTTCATTATAAAGTGGTGATTTTTTTTTATTATTTAATGTATTGTCAGTTTTAAAAAACTATTAAATGTAGTTAATTTTGGTCACATTTTTTTTTTTTTTTAACAAGTTAATTTGGTGTTTTCTTTTGTCACAATTTTTCTCTTTTGCAAACTACTCTATTAAGGACAAACATTCCTCTATTCAAATATCAAAATTTCTTTATATATCCACTTATTGTACGCTTAGCCACCATTTCTGCCCCTTACGGAAAATAAATCAGTACAGTAGTGGTACAATGTCATCGTCGCCACATAGTATTACAATCCAATTGCAAACTATTATGTTTGCATAATAAATCTCACTATATTGACATAGAAATTAACTTTTCAAAAAAGATGGTTACATTTCTCATCTAGAGGTCTTTCATCCTATTTGTAGGTTTATTATTGATTAGTTATATCACGTCATCAACGCCACTTGGTATAACTGTTGCATTGAAAATTTACTCGCCCATGACACCCTCTCTCCCAGGGTTCAATCCGAAGAGGGTGTAAGACGTGATTATACTCTCAAAAACTTTACGAAAATTTTTAAAATGACATAAAAATGAGAGTTTCCTTCCATTAATTGATTCATTCCACTTATTTGGAGTCAACAAGTGCAACTTTTTAACGTCACCTTATTAAGTGAGTAAACAAAATTTCACTCTAGGGTTACTCCGCAATGACAAGTAAATCAAATATGCACATCAACCTCTCAAGGGT
>BRYE01000010.1:3138073-3140573 GCA_030159115.1 Actinidia arguta var. hypoleuca | reverse complement strand
CAAAGCTATACAGCAATAAGAATATCACTTAAAAAAACTCCATCGACTTTATTTGATTTAGCTTTATTTTGAATTTTTTAGCTATTTTTATTTATTTTTTTTTCGTATTTAGTAAAAATTTTTAATCGTTTGATCAAAATTTTAGACTTTTTGATTCAACCTTAACGAAAGGAATCTGAAAATATAAAAAAAAAATTATCTATTTTTTAAAAAAAGTTTACTAAAAAAAAATATATTTACTTGATATATTTTTTTGGTCCCAAAAAAATGAGTAGTGTAATTTATTTTGTATTTTTTTTTTCGTAATAAAAAGACAAAAGAGCATAACGGAGGAAGACAAAAGCCTCCGTTCGTGCGGCCAAGGCCAAGTCACGTGACGACAAACGGGTCCGTCCGAGACTGGCCCTTGCCCAATTGACGAAACTACCCCTTCCTATCCACTGTATTCACGAAAATGCCATCCAAAGGGTGTTATTAATTTTGTACTGTTCTTTTTCTTTATCTTTTACTATTCATTGGAAGGTGGTTTGACTTTTCAGGCAAGTAACATGTTGTAAAGGTGCTAGTTTGAGGGTGGGGGGAGGGGTATGGATTGGCTTGTACCTTTTTTTTGATTTTGTAGTTTTGGTGCTAAGCTTTTTCATTGCAAGGAGGTGTGGATGCATGGATGGGTTGTACTTGGTTTGATTTGGTAGTTCTTTGTTTGGGAAGAGTGGTGTTGAAGCTCAACTTATTTATTTCTGACTTGCCTAAAATGGGGTTGGAGATATTGTAGCATCTTGGGGCATTGCAAATTGGTAGTGTATAATAGCAGAGTCAGAATATAGGTTTAGTAAAGTTAAAATTATCAGAATTTATGTCTAATGAAGTCAATATTATCAGAACTTATGTTCAGCGAGATCAAAATTATAGAATTTATAGAATCTAAGATAAATGATTAAATTTTTGTTGGTTTTAAATTGTCAGAACTTAGATTCAATGGAGGCAAAATTGTTAAAATTTAGGTTCAATTGAGTCAAAATTGGTAGAATTTATATTCAACGTGGTCAAAATTATAGAATTTATATAATTTAAAATAAATTATTAATTTTTGTGAGGTCAAAATTATATTTATGATAAATTATATTAGCGATAAAAGTGTAATTATTTTTTTCAGTGGAGTCAATTAACCCCACATGCCCTAGTGTAGCTTCGCCCATAATAGTGTAGGAAAATCTCATTGTTTTGGGCCTTGTTAAACAATCTTTTAGAGTCAGAACGACGATTAATATGAAAATGTAATTCTTATAAAACCCGAGATTGTTAGTACTTCCATCCTTTGCATATAGAGAGAGATACAATTAACTTCAATGTTTAACAATGATAATGGTAATTAATAAGCTACAATAAACAAAATTCTATTTTTACCGGATCATAAATTCGACTTTGGTTGCACTTGCGCGGGGGAATTGTTTCACGGTTGATTAGGTTTCTAAAGTAAAAATCACATCGTGGAGAGAGAAACGATAAGAAGCAGGAGGGTTGATTCATATCGTTCTGATTAGATTTAAAATGATGTCGTTTCATAAAGTTTATTTGTAGGGTATCTTAAATTTTCATGGGTATCCCCACAAAAAAATATAATCGTAACGATAAGATGTGATATGACTATCCTAAATTGAAAGAAATCAAATTGTTCATAGATTGGAGAAAATAAATTTATTTAGCCAGTTCATTTTGTTAAAATAGCAGAGTCAGAATATAGGTTTAGTAAAGTTAAAATTATTAGAATTTATGTCTAATGAAGTCAATATTATCAAAACTTATGTTCAGCGAGATCAAAATTATAGAATTTATAGAATCTAAGTTAAATTATTAAATTTTTGTTGGTTTTAAATTGTCAGAACTTAGATTCAGTGGAGACAAAATTGTTAAAACTTAGGTTCAATTGAGTCAAAATTGGTAGAATTTATATTCAACGTGGTCAAAATTATAGAATTTATATAATTTAAAAGAAATTACTAATTTTTGTGGGGTCAAAATTATATTTATAATAAATTATATTAGTGATAGAAGTGTAATTATTTTTTTCAGTGAAGTCAATTAACCCTATTTGTCCTCGTATTACTCTACCCATAATAGTGTAGAAAAATCTCATTGTTTTGGGCCTTGTTAAACAATCTTTTAGAGTCAGAACGACAATTAATATTAAAATATAATTCTTATAAAACCCGAGATTGTTAGTGCTTCCATCCTTTGCATTTGTAGAGATGCAATTAACTTCAACGTATAACAATGATAATGGTAATTAATAAGCTACAATAAACAAAATTCTATTTTTACCGGATCATAAATTCGACTTTGGTTGCACCTGCGAGGGGGAATTGTTTCACGGTTGATTAGATTTCTAAAGTAAAAATCACATCGCGGAGAGAGAAACGATAGGAAGCAAGAGGGTAGATTCGTATCGTTCTGATTAGATTTAAAATGACATCGTTTCATAAAATTTATTTGAAGGGTA
>BRYE01000010.1:3088073-3095573 GCA_030159115.1 Actinidia arguta var. hypoleuca | reverse complement strand
AGGAAGAACAACATTCTTGCCCCCTCCTCTTTCAAAACTTTGTAATGCTTTTCTCAATGCAAAAATTGCCCCAGAAAAGTACCTTCATTTTTTAATTTCTCTACCTCTTCAACCCTTTTGGGTTCTGATGCTTTAGTGTGTGTTTTTTATCCAGTATACAAATCTTGATTCTTAGGGAAATTTCATACGAATAAGTACGTTTGGGGCAACATATTTTGTATCAATGGGATCAATTATTGAAAACTAACCACAAGTGGAAAGCTCGAGAATAATATCAAAGATATGAAATAGGTGCCTCTATACGCACCCCTACCCCATCTAGTTACACTAATTAGAATTTTTGGGGCTTCTCTTTTCTTCTTAGCACACCCAATTGTCCCCAAACTACCCTTATCATCAACTTCCAAATCGTAACCCTAGCGCAACCCTAGCCGCCAGCTCCTCCACCCCTCCCCAACCACAACCACGCCCTCACATTTCTCCACCTCTGGCCACCACCACCCAAGCACCTCACGTACCCTCACAACCGTCCTTCTCCATTATTTATCTCTCTAACCCTAACTACCCTCATCAAAGTCAGTTCACGAACACCCCAACCCTAGTTCATGAAAACCACCACATAGGCCATTCGACTTCCAACAGCCAAAGGATGTGTTAATGTTTGAACTAGACTCCTTGAACTGGGTTGATGTTCAAACTTGACCTTTTGAACGTGTTCAACATGTGTGAATCGCCAAACTCTATTGGTGATTGGATTTACAAAGTTGAACACTTTGCGGGTGTGTGGTTATGCTCGTTCAAGCAATGTTTTTGGTCTAATTAGAAAGGGTTATGAGGCAGTGGTGGTCATTAACTAGAAAGGGTGGGAGGCGGAGGTGCCACAAGAGGCACAATGGTGGCAAAGAGAGAGGTAAAGGCAAGCAAAAGGAAGGGGAAGAGGTAGTTGTCGGTGGGTCTAGGGAAGGAGAGAGAATGTGTGTGAAGGATGGGAAAGGACCAACAATGGCAGAGGTAAGGGTGTGGAGGTCTAGTGATGGGTGCAATAGTGGGGGTTTGGGTAGGTGTAATGAAATAGTAGAGTAGTAACTCGATAAAGAACCAAAAAAAAAACAATCACCACTGCCAATCACCGCCTCTCTCTCTCTCATCATCCATTACCATCACCACTCATCGCACATAACACCAAAGCAAGCATCATCGAAAAAAACACCATTAAACATGCCACTTGCATCCATTGCGACTCTCTTTGCTTCCTCCCCCATCCCTTCCACTCCCCACCCTACAACCCCTTCAATCGAATCTAGAGGATTCCTTATGCCCTAACCTTGCCCTTGTGAACTTGCAATACCGAAAGCACTTTGTGGCTGCAACATCATTTTATGTGCATCGGGTACAAGTTCCAGGCACGGAATCCACATACACCCTATGCACAAAAAAAGTTGCACCCACCGAGTTCGCGACCGTAAGTGTGAGAGATTTGCAGATAGTGAGAGGATGGGATCGCAGCATAGAGTTGTAGATCTATGGCAGCGGTGAGGTTGGGTATATAAAAAGGTCATGGTGGTTGGGAAAAGTGAAAAATGGGTGGTGATGGTGGTTAGGGTTTTGCAAAGGAGAGGAGAGAAGCAGGGGGGAGCAACAAGAGGGGATGGTGATGGGTCGTGGCATATATGGCAATGGTGGTTGTGGGGGTGATTGTGTTGATGGCGGCGGTGAAGGTGGCATAGAAAGAGAGAGAATGGGCTCAAGGATGGACCCGGGGCATTGGGTCAACTGCCACGCTAAAGTTTGTAAAATAACCTAATTGTATAGTGATATAAGTACAAAACTATTTAGATTGTTACCCCAAATTAGAAATTCATAGTTTTATTCATGCGTAAATTAAAAATATATATGTACATACAGTCCAAAATTCAAACCCCTGGTTCAAATGTGGGAATAAATTGGTCAGATTTTCTCCAATGGATTCCATGTTTTTGAGATTTTCTCTAACTTTTCACCCTTGTGATTTCAACTCTTGACCCATTGATGTAAATATATTTTTCCCCCAATATAAACTCCTGTTTCTTTTTTCGTCTCCTTTCAAAGTCTCAACTTCTACAATTTTGATGGTAAACAATTAGTTTCAGATATTTACAGCACCTTCTTGCAACTTATTAAAGCCGTCAAGTAAATAATTTGCAAAAGAAAATATGTTAAAGTTGATAGGGACATCAATGCCAACAAAAGGACAATTACAATCATAATTAGGGTTTTTTGGGCTGCCATGGCAGACATAAGTGAGGTGAAGTTGTACTATGCCTATATAGATAATATATATATATATATATGCACGTGTATTAATAAACCTCGATTTGTGAGAACAGAGGTTGAACTCCTTTGTTTCGATGGAAAAACTCAACGGCATCGTTGTGGCCGCCACGATCGTCCGTTGCTTGCCTCCTCCACTGGGCCCCTCCCACCGCCTGTTGTCCTCCCCTGACATCCGAAAAATATGCCCCCATCTCTCTTTCTCTCTCTAAGAAAAACTCTGATTCGTACCAACTCTTCCTATTATACGCTTCTCGCTCCGAAGCTTCCTGACCCACGAAAATCGCCCTCACAAAATCCGAATCAGAATGCAAAAATCTCTCTCTCTCTCACTCTAAAACTTTGCGACAATCACTTGCTATTGCCCGCTGTGTAAATATCTATAAATAGAGATATTATTCAATGCTTACCATTCCTATTCAAAGTCCTATCAAATCTCTTCTCGATCATTTCGCATTTTCTTTTTTTATTTTATTTTTGTTACAAGTCCATTCTTTTGGAAAGTATGCAAAAATTATCAAAACCGCGTGAAAAATACTTTCTCTGTTTTTTTAGTTTTGGAATTATTTGGAGTTAAAAATATAATTTAAAATTATCCGCTTCCACCTCAAAAAAAGGTGTAACAAGGGGAACAATATCACCTGGGGAGGTTTGGAGCCCATTTTTTGAACTTTCACTTCTTATTTTGTCTTAGGAGCAGAAATAGTGAGTGTATTGGAGACACTCAACTATTTCCAAATTCGTTCATGGCTAGTAAATCAAAACAAAAGCAAATGTTAAAGAGTGCTCCTGGAGTATTGATTAAGAAATTTTAAAATATTTGTGCATTCATACATAAAGTTAAACAGATAATAAATATACATGTTGTAAGGGGACAAATTATACGATTATAAATTCTGATCTTAGTAGGGCAGACACTACCATCAAACTATCGTTATGAAGCAAGCTCGGTGGTCTCATAAGTCGGAGTTTGGTCGAGACACTATCAAACACTGGCATTGTCCGAGCTAAGGCTACCATCACTTCCGAGTTGTCGCTCTTTAGTAAGTTAGGTAGAGTAATCGCGTCGAGATTTGGCAGAGAGACAACGGTCAGCGGCGATCTCGGGACATGTCAAGAGAAATAAAGTAACTTGCACGGTGAAGTTTCTTCTGACAGTCCCTATGTCCAGATCGAGACATCGACAGCAGGATAACAAGCTACCAGTCAGGTTCTAGGAGCATGGCTGAATCAGTAGCCTACTTACTGACACAACAATCAACACATCTCAACACACGCCGAGCTATAGTCTGTTCAGTGACACGACAATTGACGCATCAAGGCACGCGCTGAACTGGCTAGATAATGTCAGCCCTTAATCTCCAAAAGGTATGCGCACACAACTCTAAAAAGCAAAAATTCTCTATATATAAAGACAATTTTCTGTCATCTAACTTGACCGTCGGAGATTCGTTTTTCTAAAACAGCTTTGACAGTCGATCTCACTATTTTTGTATCTTAGTTAGGTCATCTCACTATTTTTGTATCTTAGTTAGGTCATTGCAACCAACAACTGTTAGCAGCCACCTTCACTCACCACAGGTGTCTATCGTTTTGCCTTTTTTCTTTTCTTGAACTCACACTCCACAACACATGCATTTTATGCATTCTTAACTAATGCCACAAGGACCCTCGTTATTAAAACCGATAAAACAAATAAGATTAAATTTAAGTTAACAATTATTCTTTTATTATTTGTAGACTTTGTAAATTTTTGACTTGTTTGTTTTTCATTGAATCACAAACTAAAATGTGAAAGATAGAACATAATGAAACAAGACTACATGTGTATTGTAACATACACGTTTATCACTTGTACTAGAAATTGTTAAGAAATGCATAATGAAACTACCACTATACGTGCATTATAAAGAACACGTTTACCCCTTGTACTAGAACTTGTTTAAGAAATGCCTGGTAGAATACTTGTGACCTTGACATTTTGACCCCACCAACACCACCATACACACAAAAAAAAATTGTATTGGTGTTTTACATAATAATATCACACGATAATCAATAATTAAAGTGCAATTATGTTTATCTAATGCGATCATTATTTACTTTCTTATTGGTCCAAATACACAACCCTCACATGAAATAGTAGAGTGGATTCCCATTTTAAAATGGTGAGCTTCATGCTTATTTGGAATGAGAGTTTATGTAAGTGTATGAAAATTTATTTAAAATGATTTTTTACCCTATTTTATACTTTTAATCCAAAAATAAAAAAAATAGTGATTTTTTTACTTACCCAAACGGAGCTAAGTAGGCAAGCCAATTAAAGTTAGGTCTGTCAAAAAAAAAAAAAAATAGAACAGAAAAATCAGTCCGAACTGGTCAATTTGGTTTATTGTCTAAACGGTTTGGTTCCGATTCTAAAGTTTTAAAAACTGCCTTGGTTGGTTCGGTTCACAGATTAGTGAATTATGTTTTAGTTCTGAAATGGACCAAACCTGATAATACTAACAAAATATCAGTTTAATAGTCTTATACTTATGCTTCACCTTTTTATTTATATTGCTGCTTTATTTAAGTCTTGGATAATTGTTTAACTATAGTTAATATTTTTTTTGAACAAAAAATATAATATATGTTTATATTATAGATGCTTTGCTATTTAGTTGTTAGTTTTTTTATATGGAGTGAATGAATTATGTTAAGTAATATAGTGATTGTAAAGTAAAAAAATTATCCATCAAAATTGTGGTTCGAAAATCGGAACCAGAATCGGAACCAAATCGGTATTATTAAGTTCGGATTGAACTAGTTCCAAGTTTTGGATGGATTAATTTGATCATAAAACTTCAAGAATTGTAAGATTCGGTTTGATTTGTAATTTTACTCAAAATCGAACCAATTCGAACAATGAACACCCTTAATTAAAGCTACAATTTGCCAATCAATAGAATCGAACTATTATATTTTGGATTTAATATTGAGCCAAATACTTCTTCTAATGGGTTTAGAACTTTATATGAACAAACGTTTAAATACTTCGTGTCGTGTCAAACAATATCCATAGAATTAAATACTTCGTGTCAAACAATATATCCAAACTCTAATCTTATCCAAGACAAATAAAATAAAATAAAATAAAATAATAGGGGAAATTACAAAAAAACTCAGAGTTTAATCTCAGTAACAAATCACACTCTATGGTTTTATTTTTAACAAATCAAACCTAAAAGTTTTAATCCTATCGCAATTAAATCCATCAATCATTTTTTGTCTACCTAGGTTTGACATAATCAATTGGTTACCATCAAGAATTTTGAAAAACGATGTCTTTCGATATTTTCCTCTTCTAAAAATTTTAACTGATCCAATTAGAACTTATTTTCAAGCAAAACTTTAAAAATGGGCATAGTCATTAATAGAGAATCTCTGACTTCAATTAGGGCTTTAAAAGGGAGAATTGTCAAATGACGTCGTTTCTCAAAGTTTTAACAGAACTAGTTAATACCATCAACCTTAGGCTAACGGAGACCGATATATAGTTTTAACTGTTCGCATTAAAACTTCAAATTTAATTTGTTAAAATTAAAATTATAGGGTTTAATTTACTACCAAGGTCAAAACCTGGATTTTTTTTTTAATTTCTCCAAAATAATATTGTTGAACCCTTGGTCAAGGAAATTTGGCGTGTCAAATTTTGGTGCTCAATATATATTGATCTCTATTGTCTAATTCAAGAAAAGTAGTGGTCTAAAAGTATAATACTCAACTTCTGTGGGCATAGACAATTAGACTATTTTTTCTCAACATGCCTCCCGACAATTCATGGTATTTCCTCCCTTATTTTCGAATGTTTCCAAATATTAGTCCTCTTTCGGAAAGGCCAAATTATATTTTTTATTGAAAATTATAAAAAAAAAAATGCCAGAGTTTGATATAAGAACAAATTAAACTCTATGTTTTAATTGTAATAAATTAAATTTTATAATTTTAATTTGATAATAATTTAAACAATTCAATAATCCCCATCTACTTAGGGTAACAGACCTAATTAGTTTCACCTAAAATGCACGGAATGTACAATGTTACCCCCTTTAAATCTCTAATTGAATCAATTAATAAGACAAATTAGAGAGTTTGAGTTTTGTATTTATTTTTTAGAGACTATTTTTTTATACTATTTTGGAACGAGAATGATTTAATTAGAGGTTTAAAAAAAGAAAAAACTTATATGATATGGTTTCAGTACTTTTGAGCGGAACCAGTTGATTCCGTTAATTATAGGAGGATGAAGAGACTAACAAATAGTTTAAATTACTATCAAATTAAAACTACAAAATTTAATTTATTGCAATTGAAAGTATAAGATTTAATTTATTCACATGATCAAATTATGATTTTTTTTAACTTTCCCTATTTTTTTTAGTTTTCAAAAACAATCCCATAATGGCTATAAATCTATATCTGTATATACTACTTATAGAAAACAAGTCTATTGTCTACTTTTTGCTTTCCAAAATATATTTATGCCACCCAAAAATAGATGAAATAAAAGTAATTAATTTTTTTTTCCTCACAAAATATTTGATCCAAACACGCCCTTTGCCACTATCTATAAGGACAACCCAACGCACAACCCATGGAGAGGGGTCAACTTTTGAATTGACGAAGACCAACAAAGTCTAAAAAAAAGTATAATTAATATTTGGGTCATACTAACAACCGCTCATCAGACGATGATTAAGAGATTACAAATATTGTCAACAAATTTAAATCTTCAATATTATTTTAGTTTGCGAGCTTTTTCACTTTAGTTATTGGAATTTTATATTTTTTTGGTTCATTTTGACGAAAGAAAATTGAAAATATAAAAGTTTTTGTCATTTTTTTTTAATCCAATTAAGGGGAGATTGTTTAGCTTATTTGTCCCGATTTTTTTTTTTTTAGTTTTCAAAAATTAATTAAAAAAAATAAGTGACTTAGTAAAAAATCCCCAATAATTTGACTTTTTATGTGCAAGGGTTGCAAAAACTTTTATTCAAGTTAAAGGACACAAGACTTTTCTTAGACAAAACTACCCTTACCCAACATGTGGATTTCGGCGACCTTCACCTCCTGCCGGTGACCACATCACCGGTTGGAGACCTTCATCTCTTGTCGGCGAGCATCTCGGATAAACTCACCTCTGGCCGA
>BRYE01000010.1:3048073-3050573 GCA_030159115.1 Actinidia arguta var. hypoleuca | reverse complement strand
TTGATATATATTTTTTTTTTTTATAAATAGTTCGATTTTCACATAAGTCAACTACACTAAAAACCTACTAATATTGTAAATATTCTAGTAAAAGAACTTACGTTAAAAGTTAATTTATCAAAAGTGAAAGTCAAAAAATATTTAAAAAGAACTTGGAAATTAAAATCATTCCTCGTAAGATGTTTTTCGCTCATAAACAAAAAATAAAAATTGTAAAGAACACTGTGGCATAAAGCTACAATATAGCACAATTTCAAGATAAAAAATGCAAGATCCATTCTTACTATCGTTTTTATCATTTTTACTGATCATTTAATGTGACATAATTCAACATTGTTGATTATAATTGATTGAATTAATTAAATTTAAAATTAAATTAGATTAAATTAATTAAGACATTTATTTTATTACAACAATTAATATATAATTAGGTGAGAGACCAACTTTTTAAGAGGAAAAGAGAAGGAAGCCCAACTACCGCGTGTAATATATGACAAAAGTCAAGTCGTCTTTTAAGTCTTTGGCCTTTTCGTCTATTATAGAAACCTGTTGATGCTGATTGCCAAGTTGGCATCCAAAATAATTCAGTTTTTAAATTATTTGCTAAACGCCCTCCCTTCCTAGAAGGGATTGATTTTTACAAAGTATATTTGTTTTAAAAAATATTAGGCAAATTACAGTGACCTTCCCTGATGTTTTTTTTTAATACAGATACTTTCCTTATGTTTTAGAAATTACACTTAGCTCCCCTGTCAATGTTCGTATTATAATTGAGGTAACATAAAATCTAATTTTACCTAAATACCCTTAACTAGGTTGATAAATCCTATATCTCTTCACCACCTCCTCTCCCCCCCTCTCTCTATACGCAGGGGCGGTACCAAGGGGGGCCTAGCAGGGGCTACAACCCCCCTCACTTCAAAAAACTTACAAAATTTATACTTGATTTTTTTTTATACTTTAGCCTCCTGAAATATATTATTTTTTTTTTTTTTATACTTCAACCCCTGACCTCTAATCCTAACTCTGCCCCTGTCTATACATGTGTGTGTGTTATATAACAGGCAAAACACAACAGGATTGCCCATCAAAGCCCATTTGTTAATCCCTAACCCTAACCTAAGCCCAAAGGAAGAGAGAAAAAGAGAGTAGAAACTCCCGCATCCAACAGTCACTATAGAGAGAGAGAGATAAAAAGGGTAGAAGCTCACGAACCCAACAATCGCTGGAGAGAGAAGAGAGACCCAGATCTTAAACACCCAAGTCATAGTTCCTTGTCGCCAGTCATCATCACAAGTTGTTGCCGTTGTCGTTGTCGTCGGTCGTCGTCGTTGTCAATAGCCTATCGCCATTCAATTCTCTCATCTCTTCTCCCCTTTTTCGTCTTAGATTCTCTCTTCTTCTTATACTCTCTCTATCTCTCTTCCCACCCTCCAAAATCCCTAAAATGCAAAACTCTGTCCCTTTCCCTCAAATTTTAAAACTTTAAAATTGAAAATAAATTCTTTGTTATTATGAGTGCTTGTGGGTGTTGTGAACAAAAAAGTTGTATGGTGCACAATTTGTGGCGTTAGGGAGTGGTTGGTGGTGTTTGAAATTTTGGGGCAAAAAGGAAAGGCGGGAAGAGAGATGAGCTAAGCAAAAGTTTTTCTTTTTAATTGGGATTATTTTGAGCGTCAAATTTGGTATTTTGTAAAATTTCTGTTTTTCTTCTCAAAGTTTTTCTTTTTAAGAAAAGTTCAGGTCGGATTTCCTTTCCTATTTGTTTACATGGTGGCACACGTCAGTGTCACGCTCGGACACGTTCCCCATCGATGACATACAATTTATAGTACGAAGACACAACAGATATAAGGAATGTCTTAACATAACGAAATTTTCATAATAAACAGCCATGGGGGAAACAGAATTGGGGATATGGTGTTTGTATATCTCAATAAACAATTTGTATGTAAACTCAATGCAATTTGAATGTAAAGGTGGTGCTGGATTTAGTACTTCTGTTATTATGTATAAGTTTTTTCCCTTCAACAAAAGTTTCTTAATATGTTCTTAGTGTTGCAGCAGTCCCTTGTTTCCCAACTCTAGTCAACAAGCTTCAGTTCTAGTTGTACAAGACATTATAACTAGCATGATTTTCATTTACACCAATTTATAGTAATCGGTAGATCATTTAGTAACGTGTTAACGATTGCTATCCATAGGGGGTGGTTTAGTTGGAAAAGATCATGGTTTTGTTGTCAAGAGGTTGTTAATTCGAGTTCCCTTATAGTCATGGGAGATTTGTCCACCACTAATTTCAGGACTTCCAGATTAGTCTCTTATATCCAATTGAGTTGGGTAGAAATACTGGGCTATCAAAAAAAAAAGTGTGGTTACGACTATCTATTTACTCCCTCTCCTAGACTTTGTTATTTGAGCACTGACTTTTTTTCACAATATCTTTTTTTATGGATTTTTTTCATCTTATCCTTGATGAGCTTTTTAAGTAGTTAAGTTC
>BRYE01000010.1:3035573-3040573 GCA_030159115.1 Actinidia arguta var. hypoleuca | reverse complement strand
GGAGTGATGGTATGAAGAAAATGAGAACTTTAAAGAAATGTTCTTCATATATAGAGAGAACAAAAAATCTTACCCTTGACACATGTTATAACCTTCTCTTCCTTTTAAATTATCCCTCAAACCCTTGACACTTGTCATAACTCCATCCTCCCTTTAAATTACTCTACACCCATAATTACCCTCTAAATTATTGACATATGTCATAACTTCTTTCTCCCTTTAAATTATCCCACAAACTTTTGACACATCTCATAACCCCTTTCTTCCTTTAAATTACCCCACAAACCTTTGACACATATTCCCATAACATGATTTCATAAATAACGGCATAAAGCAATAGGAGGAGCACATGAGGGTTGAAGAAGTTAGCCCATGGAAATAAAAGAGGGTTGTCCTGCTAAAATACAATTCCCATAACAGATTGGAAGGTGAGATTTGCATTAAAAGATAAAAGAGAGATCGAAACTGATATTTTGTTATTTTTTACATGAGAGAGAGAGAGAGAGAGAGAGTGGTTATGGGAGACTCTACGTGTGAGAGAGAGGGAGAGAGAAAAATCTAATAATAATAAATATATACATAAAATAAAAAAACTTTATAACTTGAATGTAATCAATAATTTAAAAAATTAATAACTGTCACGTATGCAAAGGGGAGTCCATTATATATATATAAAAATTTGATATTGGATGACGATAACACATAATATTGATGGCGTGATATTATTGTCGCAATGATTTTTTTTCTTCCATTTCCTATCCTAGTGTTTAAAGCCCGCCACATTTCTCCCGCTAAACGAAACGAAACTTAATGACTCAACACACCAATTAATTCTCTTTCATCTCCTCGAAACTTCCGAGATACACAGCTCCAGCCCCTTCACTATCTCTCTCCACCCATGCCTCTAGGTAAAACTTACATTCTCTCTCACCATAGAGAGAGTAAATTGCAATTTGCCCTTAAAAATAGTGTGTGGTTCTCACTTTTTGTCTCTCTAATTAATAATTTTTCACGTTACACTTTTCAATTATATAAACCATTGCAATCAGCCTAAAATGCAACATTTATTTATAAAATAGATGAAAATTGCCAATTAGGCCGCCTCATATTAATTGATCCGATCTAGATACAGGGGCAAGCCATCTTAATGTCATAGAAAATAGTTAACTTTGATTTGTCTTCTACGTTGTTCGTTCTATAAATCTCTCCCCCCTCTCTTTCTTGAATGTGAGAAAAAAATATTTAATTTAAATATTTTCTATGACGATATCACGTGATATTGATGGCGTGATTGATTTTTTTTTTTTCCATTTCCTGTCCTAGTGTTTAAAACCCGCCAAAAGAAACTCAATGACTCAACCACACCATTTAATTCTCTTTCATCTCCTCGAAACTTCCGAGCTCCACAGCTCCACCCCCTTCACTAGCTCTCTCCACCCCCACCTCTAGGTAAAACTCACAAAAGTTGAAATCAAAAAAAGTTAAAAAGTGGCCTTGGAATCTTGACCGTTGCTTTGTGGCCGAGAAACTGGGGCTATCCCCGTGTGGCTATTAACAGATAAATTATGAATGCTTTCAAGAGAATAAATCACACTT
This sequence comes from Actinidia arguta var. hypoleuca, assembly GCA_030159115.1. Classification (NCBI taxonomy): domain Eukaryota; kingdom Viridiplantae; phylum Streptophyta; class Magnoliopsida; order Ericales; family Actinidiaceae; genus Actinidia; species Actinidia arguta. The sequence continues at coordinate 3,038,977 of BRYE01000010.1, read as the reverse complement.
GTACCTCTTATAGTTTTTTTCCATTTCCTACTCCTAAATTAATTCTCTTTCATCTCCTAAATTAAAGAAACTCAATGACTCAGCCATACCAATTAATTCTCTTTCATCTCCTCCGAAACTTCCGATATACACAAGTTCAGCCCCCTCTTCATCTCTCTCCACTAGGGGTGCACAAAATACCCGAAAGAACCAAGAATTGAGAACCAAACGAACCCGAATCTACAAATATTAGGTCGGTTTGGTTTGGTTATACCGTGCCCTCAGTTCGGTTTATCAAGAACCGATCCAATCTGCATCATGTACACTCCTATAAATTTACAATCGGTGAAAGATAAGTGAGCCAAAGATTAAATGTCGCATTATCAATCTTGATCACAAGATGGTTGATCCTTGTAATCTGACAACACTTTTATTTTTATCTCTATAGTTTTAGTTTAAGCAATTAGGATTGAATAGTTTCAATCGGTTTCAATTTATTCCCTACGTTAATACCCACTACGATTTGAATGGAAAGGTAGTAAGTGAAAATTCACTTGACCATTTTTAATAACTAAAATGAAACTTTGGACAAACTACAAGGACCAATTATAGTAAAATTACCCTCTAAATATGGGATGTGAGTTTTATGTGCTCACTTTATGTTCAAATACTTAACGAGTATTGAAAGTTGGACCATACTAAAATGAAATTAAAATTATAGGATTTTAATTGTTCAAATTAAGACTATAAGAACCAAAATAAAACTTTGACCAAAATATATTACAAGTTATATATGGCTTTGTTATTTATCTATGAGCCACTCTATATTATAGTTGAATTTGGACAGTACAATTTTTGTTATTAGTTTGTTTATATGAATGAAATATATGCATATATCGTTATTATTTTTCAGATTTTATAAGCATGCAGACCCATATTTTTTGCAACTAGAAATTTAAGTTTGTAATCTTTCTTTCTCTCTCCCCTCTCCTTTCCCACCATCCAACCCGCTCACTAAATTTATAACATGAGTTTTCTATACACTAAATGCATAAAGTATGAATGTTTCTACTTCATGATCACTTTATGTTGGCATAAATAGTGTGAGAAATGATTATATTAGATGAATTCGCTATAAAATTTTGAAATCATTACAGTTTTTGTTTATATTGAGATCTTTTATTGAGGAAAATGAAAATAAATATTTGAAGTTGGAGTTATTGGAGCAAACTAACCCTCACGAAAGATGATTGTGCAAACCGGTGAATTGTTTTTGTTAATACAGATTTGTTGAGGTGTAAAACAATAGAGGTTGGTCATGGTGTTTTGAGGGTGTTTGTGACTTTAACTGGATCTAGAATTGATTAGACTGACGAATGCGGTGCAATGGAATATGGATGATAGATTCTATTCCAACACTATGATTTAGCTACACCAATATCAAAAAAATATCTACAAAATAAAACCACTACTAAAATCTCAAATCTCAAATTGCACAAAATCTGCTATTTTGTTGAATAAGGAGAGAATTTGCTATTTTGTTGGATGAGGAGAAATTTGATAAAGGGAGTCCTAAAACTTTTTTATGGCGCCACGATATTTTATGTTATGTGACAATTGTGCCCTTAAAAGTCAAACGGATCTTTCCACGCATCCCATTCCCATCCACCTTCTCTATTCTCTCCCCCTTAATCCCATTCTCATGTCTATCCACATGCTCTCTATCTCCTTAATCCCATTCAAGACAAAGACAACTCAGAAAAGCACCCAAGAGTAGAAGTTGTAGTGAGTCTACTATTGGAAGGTGAATCTTGAAATTGATCCCTTAATTCCATTCAAGGCAAAGACAACTCAAAAAGGCCCCCGAGGCTGGAAGAAGTAATGAGTCTACTATTAGAAGGTGAATCTTGAAATTGAGCTGAAAACACGAGAGAATTGCAGAGGGAAAGGATAGTATAGTAATGGAAGATGTCAGAAGTTCAAATACAATTTTACAATTTGCTTAAATGTTTTTTTATGAGAATAATTCCTGCACCCTTAACCCCGACTATACTATACTCAGGAGCTTAACAATCTTAACACTTGTCGTCGTGATAAGTCTATTGAAATAATTAACTCCAATTTTACGTCATCTCTTATAATAACACATTTAAGTTAATAAATAAAATGTAATTAATTTTCAGATATGATAGTCGGTGCATATGACAAACAAACCTGTCAACGCAAAATTATTGTTTAGTTATCATCAGGAAATAACTATCTTTGTCATCTCCTTCATTATAGTTTGGGAATGCTTTCTTAAAAAATAATTCCCAACTTTTCCTTTGTTGCAAAAATAGCAAATCATGGACATACATTCTCTCGTTGTGAAGGTCAGCAACAACTTTTTCACGTGTTGTGATAATTATTCTATTTCAATTTTTGTTGTACGGAAAGGGTCCCGTCACGCTTGCCCAAGCTTTTACGTCTCATACATCGTCAGGTACCACAAAATATCGACATTCATTCAATAAATTATGTAAATAAGACTTCAAATCTTCTTTCATCTTCTCCAACATCTCAAAATCCTCTTTGGTGGTGGGGTTCTTAAAAGATTTATTGTCCTTTTAAGAAGATCTTGGAAGTTGAAATCTTTGGATACAGAAATTCAAGTATATAAATCAAATTGTCTCTAAGACAATTAGTGTTGTAAAGCTTTCGAACTATAGTTATATTACCGAAGCCGCTCATACCCACAATCGATACCACACAACGATGCGGCTCTTCCTTCATAAGTTCCGACATCAATAAGTCTAACATCCTTTTCAAAACCTATAACAAGCTCATACTCTTCATATGCTCTTTCTCTTCGTAGCTGATTTAGTCTCCCGTTCATGCGAGCTAAATCCTCTTTAGCATCACCAATACTTTCAATTTTGAAAATTTCTTGATTACATTAGATTTCTTCGAGCCTGTTCTTGAATGAGTTAATTTTTGTTCCTATACCATAAAGAGTTGCTTGTTTGACGAGGCTAGTCTCCTTCCTGCAAATGCATAAATATTTCTCAAACCAAGCTTTTAACCCTATCTCCTTTGGAATCCCTTCCTCTTCAACTTCGAGGATGAAGTTGCCAATAATATCATTAGTATTGTTGTGGTAAAAATTTAGGAGAGTAATCAAATATCAGAATTGCTCCTCGGCCTCGGCTAATACTGGGCCGACCTACACACTAGTGAACAAAAGTTATCGGCCAGGGTGAGGCCACTCAAAACCCCTTCAGCGTGGAAATTAGATCAAGGCGATCATGAGATAATTAAAGGTAGTATGACAAGCACAATTATAAAGGTGTATGTGGTGCTTGTGTTGTGCGTACCTTTTGATAATGGGGGAGCGGCTTTTATATAGACGGAGTAATGAGCCATGTAAGTGGACCACAATGAGTTCC
>BRYE01000010.1:3023073-3025573 GCA_030159115.1 Actinidia arguta var. hypoleuca | reverse complement strand
GTCCAATCACTAAACATGGTTTCATAAATTAACGGCATAAAGCAATATTTTGTATCATGTTTCGATGTAGTCCAATCACTAAACATGGTTTCATAAATTAACGGCATAAAGCAATAGGAGGAGCATATGAGGGTTGTAGAAGTTAGCCCATGGAAATAAAAGAGGGTTGTCCTGCCAAAATGCAATTCCCATAACAGATTGGAGGGAAAGATTTGCATTAAAAGATAGAGAGAGATGGAAACTTGTAATTTGTTCTTTTATAGAGAGAGATTACATTAGAGAGAGAGAGTCGTTGTGGGGGATTCGGGAAGAAGGAGAAAGCATATAGGAGAGAGAATGGGAGAGAAATAGAAAATAAATGTAAATAGTGTGCTACGTACGGAATTAATAATTTTTTTAAATAATAGTATAATTATTTGATAAATAATTTATAATACAATTTAATTTAAGTAATTTATTTTTTTTGAGACGTAGAATTTAATTTCCCGTTTACATAAGCTCTATTTTTTTGTTTTCAACATTTAATATTTCTCTTTCTCACACATCATTATTTATAAAAATAATTCAATAAATATGAGCGTCTTGATACCCATAGATTACAAGTGATTTTTGTATAATGTATCTTTTTAGGTAGTTAGTTTGACGTAACTTTCACTCAGTAAAGTAGTTTTTTTTTTTTTGTTTGTTTTTTTTAGTTTGATATTAACATACCGAATTGAAATATGTGGATTGAGAATAAAATGGTATTTTTAGAATCGTGGAATCGAATTGAATCAAATCGCATATTACGGATCAATGAGCTTCGGTTACACAATTCCAAAAATTTGGTTTATATTAAAATTTTCTTAAATTGTTTAGAATAGTTTAGTTCATATTTTTATTCAAATTGTACCAATTCAAAACGTGAACATCCTTATTCACCTAGGAATGATAAACGAACCAAGTTGCTCGAGTTTGGCTCATGCTAAGCTCGTTAAAAGGTTGTTTGACGGATTTGTTACTTAAACAAACCAAACTTGAACTGTTTTTTAAACTTTCAAACTAAAGTTGAACAATCCACTAGCTAACTTGTTAAGCTTTCTAAACCTAAACAATCTATTACGCTCGTGATTGGGTCGAAACTCGTTAGAAATTAATATGCTTGATAAACAAGCAAAACTTAAACATATTTAAAAAAATAGTATTTTTTTAATTTTATATAATCAAAATAAACAAATGTATTTGTAAAGGTATTGGGTCTCAGTTCTTTCACAATTCAGAAGTTAAAGCGGCCTTTGAATCTTGACCGTTGATCATTGCTTTGTGACAGATTGGACGGAGAAAAGAGCATACGAGGAGACAAGATTGCGAGGGACAGAGAGTGAGAGACAAAAAAGTACAAAATTAAACGATAAACAGAAATTACTAAATATGTAAAAAGACTCAAGAATCAAATCAGTTAAATTAGCTAAAAACCAACTAGCCAAACTGGATTCAATAACTTATTTGTATACAGTATATATATAGAGAGGTAGGGAGATACCAATTCATTTCAGATACCCAGCCAAAGGAAACACCCTTCTTCCATCTTTGGTTTCTCTTTCTAAAAGCAAGGCTCTTTACCCTGTGGAGAAAAGAAAAAAACAGAGAGAGAAGTGGGCGTGGGTTGTTCGCCAAGAAGAAAAAAGTTTATAGGAGAGAGAAATGTTAATCCTGCATAAATTATTATGTGGTTCACACCACAAAAAATCAGGATAAGGAAGGTGATGTAAAAAATCAGGATAAGGAAGGTGATTGTCAAAATTAAATGTGCGGTGCTGTGTCAGTCCAGTCAGGCGAATTTAAAGTGACTTGCCCATATGTTAGTCTGGCCTTTGTTTAAAACATCTAGTTACCATATAACATACGGTAGCTTCTTCTTTTTTTTTTTGAATGTTCTACTAAAGTGTTATTGTATAACTGTTTTTTTTCCTCTTTATGAGCCTAACTTTACAAAAAAAAAGTTGAGAAAATTTTAATTTTTGATAAGCTATATTTTGATATTTTTTAATTTTTTTATAAATAGTTCGATTTCCACATAAGTCAACTACACTAAAAACCTACTAATATTGTAAATATTCTAGTAAAAAAATTTACGTTAAAAGTTAATTTATCAAAAGTGAAAGTCAAAAAATATTAAAAAAAGAGCTTGTAAATTAAAATCACTCCTTGTAAGATGTTTTTTGCTCATAAGCAAAAAATAAAAATTATAAAGAACACTGTGGCATAAAACTACAATCTGATTTTACCTAAATACCCTCAACTAGGTTGATAAATCCTATATCTCTTCACCACCTCCTCTCCCCCCCCCCCCCCCCCCTCTCCTCTCTCTATACGCAGGGGCAGTACCAAGGGGGGCCTAACAGGGGCTACAAACCCCCCTCACTTCTAAAAACTTATAAAATTTATACTTTTATATACTTTAGCCTCTTGAAATATATTAATTTTTTTTTTTACACTTCAACCCCTGACCTCTAATCCT
>BRYE01000010.1:2988073-3018073 GCA_030159115.1 Actinidia arguta var. hypoleuca | reverse complement strand
CTGATAAATTTATCACTGTTAAATTTTAAATATTATTCAAACATATAATCACAACATAAAACATTGAAACACGAACCTTTATATGACTGATAAATTCTCACTGTTAAATTTGATAGTCATTGATATTCTAATGAGAAAAAAATCCATCAAAACACTAATATTTATATGACTAATAAATTTATCACTGTTAAATTTATGACCAAAAAATTATTTTTCATATTTTTGTAATTTCATATTCGATATGGATCTGTTTTGATACATCTCATTAAGAACGTTCTAAAAATATAAATTTTATTAAAAATAATTATTTATAACAAAAATTATGATATATTAAAACTTGTACTGCAAAAAAGAGTTTCACATCAATTTTGTGAATCTTGCTTAATTGGGTATAATATAGCGAGGTAAAATAGTAAACTTATTTGCAAATGAGTCCAACAAAAATGTGGCTATAATTATCCTAATTTTCTTTTACTAAAAACAGGAAAAAACCCTCAAAATAATTAATAAATCTCATAAAAACTAAGCCAAACAAGGATTAAGAAACTAAATACTATACGAAGAGACAAAATGGAATTTGAGAGAGAGAGAGAGAGATGAAGAGAGGGGAGACACACAGTTGTCTGGGTTCGTGCAGGTCAATTTGGTTATTAACAAAGAAGTTAGGGTTCATATTGTCAAGTTACTTATAATAATTGGCATCACAGTAATCTAAACCAAGTGTTGCTTTGCGAAGACAAATGAGCCCGTATTTTTACTATTATTTTTTTATAAAACAATACATCCTTTAAAATTATGTAAATGCTCGATGTTTATAATAAATGGTTTAAAAAGTTAGAATTCAAATCTTGGAAAGAAAAAAAAATTCAGTTTTTGATGAAAAATAATAATAAAAAAAATTATAGTACAAAAAATAATTTAAAATTAATTTTTCTAAAAAATAATATTAATACTTTTTTAGTCTCGAAAAAATTTGAGTTGGAAATGCTTAAAGATAAAAAAAAGAAAAGAATATCAATACACAATTTATATTATTTAATATACTTTCGCATATTTTATACATTTTTTTACAAAATTCTGGTTCCGTTTGATCTCAATTTTTTTACTTGTAGCTAAAATATGAAAACTGAAATAAAAAAAATTAACATTTCTTGTTTGGATGAAACCCTTTACCACATGATTACATGAATAAGCCCATTTTATATAAATTATATTTTTGACAACTGTAAAAAAGAACAAATAATACTCTAATAAAAAAGAAAAAAAGAATTATTTATTTATTTATTTATAACATAACACAAACACATTTTTTTACAGCATTGAACAATGAACAAGTCAACTAAGGGTTAACTTATTATAGAAAAAGAAAAAGAAAAAGAAAAGGCAAAGGCATTCTAACATCGTCTTCAACTTTCAAACCCTTCAGCAAAGGCATTCCTCCTTCTTCCACTTGTAACTCCTTCACATAACTCATATGAATATCTAGGAACTGGAGTTGAGGGAATCCTCCAGCGGTGCAAACTAATTTATTTACACGAAACAGCCCCAATTCAAGAATTGTCAGTTGTGGAAGCTTCTCCAATGTTGGCATAGGATCTGCTGGCATCATTCCAAATGCCACTAAACGGAGGAACTTGAGATTCGGTAGGAATTTGTGCAACTCTGTTGGTAGCTTCCATTCTGGTCTCTTGTTTGCCAACCTCAATTGGAGGATGTGTTGGCAATGAGAAAGTGGTCGCAATGGAGGAAACCAAGAGGATCCTTCACTATTAACAATCAAATCAAAGGATTGCAAGAATCTTAATCTACCAATGGAGTATAGTGTGAATCTGTTGCTCTGTCCGACAATAACTACACAAAGCTCTCGAAGATTGATTAAGTTCATTGGATCAAATTTCATCTGATCCTCAACCACAACACTAGTGAGAGTTCGAAAGTTTGTCAAATTTTTAAATTAAGTTTGAATAATTTTACTCTACAACATTATTGGATCTATTTTTAATAATAGTATGATGACAAAAGAAATAATAAATGTTTGTCTGATCAGTGATAAATTCAGGTGTATAGTCATGACTTATATGAGAGACGTTTTTTTCACTTGGAATGTCATTTTCAACTGTTCAACTATTTAAAATTGAGTTAGTCGTAGTACTCTAACTATGGATTTCAAAAAAAAAAAGTTATTAGACCAAATCTTGATATAAATAGAAGGAGTGATGGTATGAAGAAAATGAGAACTTTAAAGAAATGTTCTTCATATATAGAGAGAACAAAAAATCTTACCCTTGACACATGTTATAACCTTCTCCTCCTTTTAAATTATCCCCTAAACCCTTGACACTTGTCATAACCCCATCCTCCCTTTAAATTACCCCACACCATAATTACCCTCTAAATTATTGACACATGTCATAACTTCTTTCTCCCTTTAAATTATCCCACAAACTTTTGACACATCTCATAACCCCTTTCTCCCTTTAAATTACCCTACAAACCTTTGACACATGTCATAACCTCCTCCTCCATTTAAATTACCCCACACCCATAATTATCTTCCAAAACATTGACAAATGTCATAACCTCCTACTCCCTTTAAATTATCCTACAAATTCTTGACACATATCATAACCCACTCCTCTCTTTAAATTATTCAACACCCGTTATTACCCCCAAGCCATTGACACATGTCATAACCTCTTCGTCCTTTTAAATTACCCCACAAACCTTTGGCACATATCATAACCTCCTTCTCTTTTAAAATTTCCCCACAATCCATATTTTTATACTTTTTAAAATTTTTATAAATAATAACTCATAAAATCTACAACTAAAAAATAAACAAAAGATTACAAACATATAATAAAAAAATTATTTATTCAAAAATAAATAAATAAATAAATATGATAAAAAAATGATAAAAAAAGAAAAAATAATAGAAAAAAAGAAAAAAAATAAAAAATCCAAAAAAAAAAATTAATGAAAAAAATATATAAAAAATTAGAGAGAGAGAGAGCAGTGAGAAGCATTTGGGTAAATTCGGAAGAAGACAAGGGAAAGAGGGGCTGTAAGAGGTTGTGAGGATAAGCTCTCTTTATCTACGTAAGTGAGACCCCGATTAATTTATGACAAAACGCAACGACTTTCTATTGACTCCGATTTCAACGTGGTTGACTGCATAGAACAAATTGATTTTACTTTTTCTTTTTTTCTTCCTTAGAAATAAGAAAAATATATTAATATTTTATAATTCTATAATTATATCACTAACTCACTTCCCTTGCATTGTGTTTGATTATGCCGTAAGGTTTTACCAAATAGGCTAGTAGGGCTAGACACAGTTGAAAAATAAGTCAAGCCGATGTAAACCACGAAAGACACGGGTAGGTGACATCACGAGAATAAATTTCGTACATGTTTTATACCTTAATGTTCATTAGCAAGTTTGACATCTACGAGAATAATTTTTTAATGTTAATCTCAGTTAAACATTATCATTTTAGTTTTTTTAAAAATAGTTTGACGTTAATTTGCAAGTTGGCATCCACAATAATAAACAGAAATGAATCTATTGATCTATTTTACAAGGGAATGAATATATTCGCATATGTAATTCAGTGAAATATATGAGTACGTTATTTTAAATAGGATTTATTGTTGTGAATTTATAAAAATGGTTCAATAAATATGAGCTTCTGGGGGATGTTTGGTAACTTTTTATTTTTTTAATTTTTGGTGTTTGTTTAATTTTTATTTTATTTTATTTTTTATAAAATAAAATATAAAAATATATTTGTATTCACTTTTTTTTAAACTATTTTAAAAAAAAAAGTGGTGGTGGAGGTGGTGGCAGAGGTAGTGATGATGGAGGCGGTGGTGGAGGAGGAGGTTGCAGCGGTGCTGGAGTTTGAAAAAATTTAGATTTATAAATTTTGTAAATAAAATAAAAATATTATTTTGTTGTTTTTATTATTTTCAAAAATAATAAAAATAATTTTTCTTTATTTTTTGAAACACAAATAAATTTTTGTTTACGTTTATAATCAAAAACAGAATTTAAACAGAACTTGAACGATTAACAAACATCATCTTGGTGTCCATAAACTACTACTTACTGTAAGTGATTTTTGTATAATATATATTTCTAGGAAGTTAGTTTGACATGACTTTCACTGACGAAAATAGTTTTCTTTCTGAGTTTGACATTAACATACTGAACCAAAGCACACAGATTGAGGATAACATGGTATTTTTGAAACCGTAAAACTGAATTGAATCAAATCACATGTTATGGTTCAGTCAATTTCCGTTACAAAGTTCCAATAGTTTGGTTTATTTTAAATTTTCTCAAACTGTTAATAATATTTAGTTTTTAATTTTTATTAAAATTGCACAAATTCAAAACGTGAACATCCCTATTGCTATAGCTTAATTCGTGTTAAGCTCGTTAAAAGGTTGTTTGAGACTGATTTGTTACTTAAATAAATCAAGCTTGAACTGTTTTTTAAACATGTTAACCTTTCAAATCAGAATTGAACAATCTACTAGCTAGCTTGTTAAGCTTTCTAAACCTCAATCTATTGGACTCGTGATTAGCTTGAAAATCGTTTGAAATCAATTCCCTTGATAAACAAGTCAAATTTAAACATATTTTAAAGTTCGATAAATTTTTAAATTAATCTTAGAACAATTTTACTCTACTTTGTTGGACTCTTTCGACTTGTTTACCAACCCTATATCGATTACTCACCTCCCCCAAAGTAGTGATACCATATAAACTTTAATCCTTACCACTAAAGTCAAGTGGCCTTTCAATCTTTACCGTTGATTATTAGTTTGTGACCGACATATTTGACCACCACATCTAGCTTTTCTCTTCTTTTTTTTTTTAACTTATTTTACTATTTGAAAAGGAATGATTTTTACACATTATTTTTATTAAAATAAAATAATATTTTTATATTTTATTACGGAAACTTGCTAATTTTTCTTTGTATTATGTAAAAAATCATATTACAAGCTATTTAATAAAATAGTAATTTTTTAATTTTGTATAATAAACATAAACAAAAGGTATTTGTAAAGGTATTGCGTCTCAGTTCCTTCACAATTCAAAAGATAAAGCGGCTTTTGAATCTCGACCGTTGATCACTGCTTTGTGGCCGACAAACTGGGTCGTCCCCATGTGGGATGTGGCTATTTCAGACTTTTTTCTGCTTAACGTGTGAAAGAGAATAAATCACACTTGTACCCCTGAAATATTTGGGTAAATTCGGAAGGAGACAAGGGAAAGAGGAGCTGTCAGGGACTGTCAGGGGTTGTGAGGATGAGCTCTCTTTATCTACGGAAGTGAGACCAAACGCAACGACTTTCTATTGACTCCGATTTCAACGTGATTGATTGCATGGAACAAATTGATTTTCCTTTTTCCTTTTTTCTCTCTTAGAAATAAGAAAAAGATATTAATATTTTATAATTTTATAATTATATCACTAACTTATTTCCCTTGCATTGTGTTTGATTATGCCGTAAGGTTTTATCAAATAGGCTAGTAGGGCTAGACACAGTTGAAAAATAAGTCAAGCTGATCACGATGTAAACCACGAAATACACGGATAGGTGACATCACGAGAATAAATTTCGTACATGTTTTAAACCTTAATGTTCATTTGCAAGTTTGACATCTACGAGAATAATTTTTTAATGTTAATCTCTGTTAAACATTATCATTTTAGTTTTTTTTAGAAATAGTTTGACGTTAATTTGCAAGTTGGCATCCACAATAATAAACAGAAATGAATCTATTGATCTATTTTACAAGGGATTGAATATTATTCGCATATGTAATTAAGTGAAATATATGAGTACGTTATTTTAAATAGGATTTATTGTTGTGAATTTATAAAATAGTTTAATAAATATGAGCCTCTAAGGGATGTTTGGTAACTTTTTATTTTTTTAATTTTTGGTGTTTGTTTAATTTTTATTTTATTTTATTTTTTATAAAATAAAAACTAAAAATATATTTGTATTCACTTTTTTTTTAAATATTTAAAAATAAAAATATATTTGTATTCACTTTTTTTTAAACTATTTTTTTAATCAAATCTGGATCACACTAGATTCAAATCAAAACAAACAAACTATTCCAATATCTAAAGTCTGGCTTTATCAAAAAACGAGAAAATTCAAAAATCTACTCGCGAATCCGTCGATCGAACCGCGAACAAATTGGAGCGAATCAATTGATTTGAGATAACTGAAACGAACTCGAATCTGAGATCGAGTTTGCTGCGAGATCTGCGTCCATATAGAGCGAGTCGACAAACAAAGAAGAAGCTTGCGAGGCAGAGGGCTCCTTCTGGTTCGCTTCTTCTCTCTCTGGTTGTGGCAATGGAGGAGGGAAACACGGATTGGTCTGGGTTTGCGGGAAATTGGTTTTGAAATTTTTTTACTCAAAACGATGTTGTTTTTGTTAGTTGAAACGGTGTCGTTTTGATTGTTGTAAACGGATGTTGTAAGGGCTGTTGTAAACGTAGCATTACCGTGGCTCTTTCAGATTTTTTTCTGCTTAACGTGTGAAAGAGAATAAATCACACTTGTACCCCTTATAGTTTTACCCAAATCTCTCTTAAGCTCTTATACTTTCAATTGAAGCAAAAAAGTACTATTTCACTTTGTATCATGTTTCAACGTAGTCCAATCAACGAACATGATTTCATAAATTAACGGCATAAAGCAATAGGAGGAGCACATGAGGGTTGAAGAAGTTAGCCCATGGAAATAAAAGAGGGTTGTCCTGCTAAAATACAATTCCCATAACAGATTGGAAGGTGAGATTTGCATTAAAAGATAAAAGAGAGATCGAAACTGATAATTTGTTATTTTTTACATGAAAGAGAGAGAGAGAGAGAGAGAGAGAGAGAGAGAGAGAGAGTGGTTCTGGGAGACTCTACGTGTGAGAGAGAGGGAGAGAGAAAAATTAGGAAACATGCGTGAGGGGGAGAGAGACGGAGACAAATGGCTTGAGATCTTCTTTCCCGATTCCTAAGTAAAAGTTCAGATCACAATCTAATAATAAATATATACATAAAATAAGAAAACTTTATTATTTGAATGTAACCAATAATTTAAAAAATCAATAACTGTCACGTATGCAAAGGGGAGTCCATTATATATATATATAAAAATTTGATATTGGATGACGATAACACATAATATTGATGACGTGATATCATTGTCGCAATGATTTTTTTTTCCCATTTCCGCCACATTTCTCCCGCTAAACGAAACCAAACTTAAATGACTCAACACACCAATTAATTCTCTTTCATCTCCTCGAAACTTCCGAGATACACAGCTCCAGCCCCTTCACTCTCTCTCTCCACCCATGCCTCTAGGTAAAACTTACATTCTCTCTCACCATAGAGAGAGTAAATTGCAATTTGCCCTTAAAAATAGTGTGTGGTTCTCACTTTGTCTCTCTAATTAATAGTTTTTCATATTACACTTTTCAATTATATAAACCATTGCAATCAGTCCAAAATGCAACGTTTATCTATAAAATAGATGAAAATTGCCAATTAGGCCGCCTCATATTAATTGACCCGATCTAGATACAAGGGCAAGCCATCTTAATGTCATAGAAAATAGTTAACTTTGATTTGTCTTCTACGTTGTTCGTTCTATAAATCTCTCCCCCCTCTCTTTCTTGAATGTGAGAAAAAAATATCTAATTTAAATATTTTCTATGACGATATCACGTGATATTGATGGCGTGATTGATTTTTTTTTTTTCCATTTCCTGTCCTAGTGTTTAGAACCCGCCAAAAGAAACTCAATGACTCAACCACACCATTTAATTCTCTTTCATCTCCTCGAAACTTCCGAGATACACAGCTCCACCCCCTTCACTAGCTCTCTCCACCCCCACCTCTAGGCAAAACTCACAAAAGTTGAAATAAAAAAAAGTTAAAAAGTGGCCTTGGAATCTTGACCGTTGCTTTGTGGCCGAGAAACTGGGGCTATCCCCGTGTGGCTATTAACATATAAATTATGAATGCTTTCAAGAGAATAAATCACACTTGTACCTCTTATAGTTTTTTTCCATTTCCTACTCCTAAATTAATTCTCTTTCATCTCCTAAATTAAAGAAACTCAATGACTCAGTCATACCAATTAATTCTCTTTCATCTCCTCCGAAACTTCCGAGATACACAAGTTCAGCCCCCTCACCATCTCTCTCCACTAGGGGCGCACAGAATACCCGAAAGAACCGAGAATCCAGAACCAAACGAACCCGAATCTACAAATATTAGGTCGGTTTGGTTTGGTTATACCGTGCCCTCAGTTCGGTTCTGGGTCTGAAACTTGTAGTCTTGTCCGGTTCCATTCTTGGGTCTGTAAGTTTTTTACCTAGAATTGAACCGATCAAGAAATTGAAGTCTAGACCCGATCAAGATCGGGTCGATTATGAATTTGTTATAGAACTGACCCGAACCGACCCATGCACACCCCTACTCTCCACCCACGACTCTAGGTAAAACTCACATTTTAGCAAAGATAAAAAAAAAAAGAAGAGTATAATTTTAGCAAGAGGTAAATAATGCAAAAAAAAATTAGAATATCAATACACATTTTAAATTGTCCAATATACTTTTGCAAATTCTAGCTAAAAAATCTCATTTTTTTTACTTTTAGCTAAAATATGAAAACTGAGAAATAAAAATTAATATTAGTAAAAAAATTCATTTGCTAGTTTTAAGTCATGAATTAGTAAAAAAAAACACTAATTATAATAAGATTGAGCTCAAATGTACAATTAGTTGAGGAATTCCTTCTGAGGTTTCTGTTCACATGGCCTTTCTGTCCAATTTTTAAACGGAACTAGATAGAAGGTTGACCTTGACACACGTAAAGAAATTTAGGGTTGATATTGCTGCAATTAGAAGATGAGAGACTAAAGTAAAATCTGAGTGAAAGTTGAAGAGTGAAGTCTCTCATTAGATTTAAATTTTTTAAAAGCATCCTAAATTATTCTCTGTAAATTCAGTAATCTGTTCTATAGAGCCCTACCTTTCTCAGTCATTTCTTCAAACACCTCATAGGCTTTCCCAGATTTGGCATACCAAGGATTGCATGATCAATTAGCTAAGTTGCAAACAACATACATGGCAATTGGCAAGAAGCGCTTCATCCCTTGGTTTTCTCTCTATTTTCCCCTCGGTGACTCAGTAGATGGTTGATTCTCGAGATTGAGGGAGAATTTCACCCAATAGATAATCATAATTAGTGTAATCCAATGGGTAAGTTGTGCCCCAATGGGTGATAAAAATAATCACACAATATTTTAAGTATACGTAATCGTAAAATTTTACCTTTTCACAAAATTCTTTTACAACAATTAAGAAAGGCTAGACGTAAAAAAATGTTGATGGCACATTCAGTTGAACTACGCACTGACAAGTCATACAATTAAATAACCGTACTAAAAAATATCTTAACGTGAGAATAAATAAAAGAATTAAAGGTTAGACAGATTTCATCACATTGAATATGTCAAAAAAGAAAATATTTTGATACTGACAAAGTCATCATAGATGTCCTACTCGTGTCTAATCTACAAATTTTGAATTTCTCAAAAGATGAAGACGGTGTTTATTTTTTAAAGAAAAATCTTCATGATGCTTAAAAGATCCATATGTATGTGAAGCATATCATTTTATTGTGTTAGAAAAACTATACTTTAAATGAATATCTCAATCAATTATAATTTAAAATAATAATAATAATTTCTTTTAAAAAAATTAATATATATTTTCTTGAAATATTTATCTAAATACATACATGACTATCTCAATCAATTATAAATTTTAAAAATTACTAGTTTGATATTCTCACTCTAAAATTTACGTTTTTCACCTCTCAATGTGTCTTAAGAAAAAGATCAAATTTTCTGGAGAGAGTTATAGGTGTCGTGAAATTAGTAAAAAAAAACTGATAAAAATTGATTGAAAACAAATAAAATTGTCTAATGCAGTAGTAAATAAAAAATAAAAATTTTGGTGGGAAAAAGAAAAAAATCACCTCGTTTTACCCAATGCAACTTGATTTTCTTATGGTAGTTTTTAGTTTTCATCATCTAATGGCGGTAATTTCATTAGATTATCATCCATTGGTCCACATGCATTGGGGTATTCATTCCCCAAAATCACTATGGGACATCATGAAAATTTTCCGATAGCTGACAACAGTTTCATTTTTATCTCTATAGTTTTAGTTTAAGCAATTAGGATTGAATAGTTTCAATCGGTTTCAATTTATTCCCTACGTTAATATCCACTACGATTTGAATGGAAAGGTAGTAAGTGAAAATTCACTTGACCATTTTTAATAACTAAAATGAAACTTTGGACAAACTACAAGGACCAACTATAGTAAAATTACCCTCTAAATATAGGATGTGAGTTTTATGTGTTCACTTTATGTCCAAATACTTAACGATTATTGAAAGTAGAACCATATTGAAATGAAATTAAAATTATAGGATTCTAATTGTTCAAATTAAGACTATAAGAACCAAAATAAAACTTTGACCAAAATATATTACAAGTTATATATGGCTTTGTTATTTATCTATGAGCCACTCTATATTATAGTTGAATTCGGACAGTGCAATATTTGTTATTAGTTTGTTTATATGAATGAAATACATGCACATATCTTTATTATTTTTTAGATTTTATAAGCATGCAAACCCACATTTTTCGCAACTAGAAATCTAAGTTTGTAATCTTTCTTTCTCTCTCCCCTCTCCTTTCCCACCATCCAACCTGCTCACTAAATTTATAACATGAGTTTTCTATGCATTAAATGCATAAAGTATGACTGTTTCTACTTCATGATCACTTTATGTTGGCATAAATAGGGTGAGAAATGATTATATTAAATGAATTCACTATAAAATTTTGAAATCATTACAGCTTTTGTTATATTGAGATCTTTTATTGAGAAAAATGAAAATAAATATTTGAAGTTCGAGATATTAGCGCAAACTAGCCCTTATGAAAGATGGTTGTGCAAACCGTAGGTGAATTGTTTGTGTTAACACAAATTTGTTGAGGTGTAGATATGTAAGAGATATAAAACAATAGAGGTTGGTCGTGGTGTTTTGAGGGTGTTTGTGACTTTAACCGGAACCAAAATACCCATATCTTACGTTGGTAGACCGACTAATTTGGTGCAATGGAATAGCGATGGTATATTCTATTCCAACTCTATGATTTAGCTACAAAGGGAAAGGATATAAATGGAAGATGTCAAAAGTTGAAATACAATTTTACACTTTGCTTAAAAGTTTGTTTTATGAGAATAATTACTGCACCTTTAACCCCAACTATGCTCAGGAGTTTAACAACCGTGATAAGTCTATTGAAATAATTATCCACAATTTTACGTCATTTCTTTTAATAACACATTTAAGTTAAATAAATAACATGTAATTAATTTTCAAATATGATAGACGGTGAATCTGACAAACAAACCTGTCAACGCAAAATTATTGTTTGATTATCATCGGTTGTGTTTGCCTAAAATAAGATAGAAAATTCATCACAAGACTCTATGTGCGTTAGACATCCTCTATACAGGGATTGAAAAACAAGAGAGAGCTAACAAAAGTAAACCACAAGGACTTGACTATATTTGACCAATACGTTAGGGTAAGAATTTGTAATTTACTCAAGCAAGCTACCACCGTCAAACAAAGTATGAACAGTGATAATTTACTCATGGTCGATGTGATGCGAAGCACCCTAGGGGACACCGAGAGCTCCGTCTTGGTGAGGTGGAGGAAACTTCTCGCTCTTGGGCTTTAATGGTATTAATTTTGTTTTTTGTTTTTTGTTTTTTTAAAATTTCTTTCTTTCTTTTAAAATGCTCATTTTTTATATGTGAGTTTTGTTTTTAGATAAGGAATTGGACCATAAAATACTATGGTGCTTCGCACCATAAACCGGCGAAGTCGGTGCTTCGTACCATGAATCCGCGCGTGTGCAAGGCGCCTTGTAGGTGCCCTTTCTTATTGCAACTTGGCGACAAATGACAATGACATGGCGTTTGCATGGAGGTCGAATTAAATGACCGTTAGTGATGACGTGGCACACGCATGACGAGCAAGGAGTGCGATGGTTATAAGAGTTGCGATCTCAGTCGTAGGTTGTAACAACGTGATCGGATGGATATAATCCAATCTGAAATGCTGTGACCATATAGATTGATCCAACGGTCACAACTAACTACGAATGTTTGTGATCGAAGAGGTGCGTAGTAACCTATAAATAGACCAGCCCTTAAACTATTTTCACAACACAAAATCAGAGAAATAAAAGTAAAGAAAAATTACTTTCATTCTGTTTTGAGCATTTATTCTGAAATTTTATTATTCTGTATAAATAGAATTTCAGTAATTCTCAGTTCTCTTTTACAAACGAACAATGAAAGTAAAAATCGAGAGTTCAAGTTTCATTATATCTTGAAAGCAAATTTGTTATAACCTATGCATATCATTTGATAGGACTAAATACTGTTTTTAAGAAAGTGACATAGTAACGCGTTTAGATGTGTACAACATTTATTATGTTTGAAGACACCACCGTACCAATTAAATTTCCAACATAGTCAATATGATTGGAAGCACCCAAGGGGACACCGAGAGCTCCGTCCAGGTGAGGTAGAGGAAACTTCTCGCTCTTGCTTTTTGCAGTTGCGTGGGAGATTAGGCGCAGTCGCTGCTTCGGCCATACATCAACAAAATTAAAAGATACGAACAAATGAAATAAACAAACATAATTTAAGTTAAAAGCACAACAAAGATCTATCAGTGTATGAGCATATAGTCCTTAAAAAGTGTACCAAATCAGATACCGTCTGTAGGATGGAATAGGTAATAATAAATCTCACTCAAAAACAAACAAGCTCTAGTTATGATCCCCGATTCACCGCATGTCTTTTATTCAAACATTTTAGCTATGTTTTCATGCATACTACTGGCTCTAGTTTTACCCAGAAAGGCAAACAGCAAAATCCTAAAATCAAGAATTTGTGACCCCATTTGCGGCATGGAGAAATAATTCCGCATGATATCTACAAAATAAGAAGATGTGAACCAATGAAATAAAGAGATAATTTAACACAACAAAGATTTTTCAGTGTTTTTTGATTATATAGCTCTTAAAAGTGTACCAAGTAGGCTATTGCATCAGCTAGTCTTGTCTTCCCAGTTTCTTGACAAAGGTTAAATGGAAGGCCATCAAGATATAGAACCCTCAATAACCTCAATTTCATGAATATTGACCATAACTGCTCTATTTTGACTGATTCATTTTTTGGGTTAGAAACAAGAAAACTTCGTAAGTGCAAATTTGAATGATCCAATGAGCAAACCTCTGAAATCCGCAATGAGAGGCTAGTCGTGGACTTTTTTGATTGACTGCTCCATCATAGATATAAAGGAAATTTAGCTACTTCAACTTTTCGTTTCAAAATCACGGAGAACATCATGAATTTGGTAAGAAATGATTCTTCTATTACGACAATTTACTATTTGAACCAAAATTTTGTCAATTAGCGCTTTCAAATATTCTGCAGTCACATCTTCAGATTCACAGCCTAATTTTATCAAACCCTCGGCCACCCACAAGCGACTGTTCGCATCAAATATAGAATCTTCAAGTAACAAACCCAAGTAAAGAGAGCAAAACTTCAAGTAAGGAGGTAAATTATTGAAACTCAAAGCAAATATCCGTTGAACATCGACATTGTGATCTTCCCTTACATAGCGCCAGAGGTATTTTGTACCTTTGGCCATTCATCAGGATGCTTACTTGACAGCAATCCACCCAATACAACAATGGCCAAGAGTAAGCCACGACATATTTTGACCATATCTTTTGCCATGCTCTCCAAGGTTGGCAAGAAATAACTATTTTTGTTATCTCCTTCATTATAGTTGGGAAATGATTTCTTACAAAATAATCCTCAACTTTCCCTTTCTTGTAAAAATGGTAGTTTATGGACATACTTCTCTCATTGCGAGAGTCGGCAACAACTTTTTCACGTATTGTGAAAATTATTCTACTGAGAGAACGTATGTCCATGAGTTGCCATTTACAAATGATAGAGAGATAAACCGCACAAGAGATAAACCTCAATGATGTCAATTGGAGTGTGCCTTTTTTTGTTTTTGTAAGAGAACCTCCAATAGTTGAAAGTAACTTACAAAAATCTTGAGTACAAAATCAATTTACATATGTAAGAAAGTTCAACAATACAAATTCATCGGCATAATAACAATTCCAATAAATATAGTAAAAGAAAAAAATCAAAGTAAAACTACTAAGGAGTTTAGTTTGATGGAATAATAGATAGAATGAAATGGTTGTTCCCTTATTTGGTTGAGCAAAAAGTAATGGAATAGTCATTCTATCTGAATTGGTTATTCACTAGGACATAAGAATGATCATTATCCTAGGGTAACAAAAAAATATCAATTTCATTCTTATTACTTACAAAATGAGAATAATTATTCTTACATCATTCTATTACAATCTTCATTGCATTCTTTACAAAATTTATTACATCCAACCAAAAACAACCTAATTTTCTAATCCACTCTTGACTTGTAGGAGCAGAATATTTATACGCGCGTGCATACAAATATTAATTCAGAAAGCCAGCCTCGTGGATGTCGCTTTGAGTGTCTGGTGAAGAAACAAAATCAAAGAGAGAAGTGGATGTTGTTGTGCGTTGTGGGGCAAAAAGGATAAATCATATAGGAGAGAGATTGGGAGAGAAATAGAAAATAAATGTAAACAAGAGAGAGAACGACTATTGTAAGTTTATATGGTATCACTAATTCTTAATATTATACTAATAGTAATAGTGTGCTATGTAAGGAATTATATAATTTTTTCAAATAATAGTTTATTTTTTTAGTAAATAATTTATAGTACAATTTAATTTAAAGTAATTATTTTTTTTAAGACATAGAAGGACATTTAAAAATAAACGGATAATTGCTCATACAACAAAGTACAACCAAGCTCTATTTCTTTTTTCAACGCTAAATAACTCTCTCTCACACATTATTATTTATAAAAATAGATCAATAAATATGAGCCTCTTGGTGTCCATAGAAAACTACTTACTAAAAGTGATTTTTGTATAATATTTCTTTTTACTAAGGCAAGTAGTTTTCTTTTTGAGTTTGATGTTAACATACCGAGCCAAAACACACGGATTGAGGATAAAATTGTATTTTTGGAATCATGAAACCGAATCAAATCCAATAGTTTGGTTTATATTTAAATTTTCATAAATTGTTAAGAATGCCTGAGTTCATAATTTTTATTAAAATCGCACCAATTCAAAACTTGATCATCCCACGAGCAGGGTCGGAGCTAAGATTTTCAGTCGGGGGGCTAAAGTGTAAAAAAAAAAATTTAATATATTTCAGGATAAAGTGTAAAAAAAAAATTCTAAAATAAATTTTATAATTTTTGGAAAGTCCGAGGGGTGTAGCCTCCTGCTAGACCCTCTTTGGGTCCGCCCCTACTCACGAGTCTTTTCTCTTTTTCTTTTTCTTTCGTTTTTGAAAATGAGTGATTTTTTCACATTATTTTTATTAAAATAAAATAAATTTTTTTATATTTTATTACGTAAATTTACTAAATTTACTTTGTATTTTTTGAAAAATCATATTACTAAGCTATTAAATAAAATAGTATTTTTTTAATTTTGTATAATCAACATAAACTAAGGTATTTGTAAAGGTATTGTGTCTCAGCTCCTTCACATTCCAATTTTAAATCACAAAAGTGGCCTTTGAATCTTGGCCGTTGATCATTACTTTGTGGCCGACAAAATGTGGCATCCCCATGTGGCTCTTTCCGACTTTTTTTTGCTTAACATGAGAATGTTTTCAAGAGAATAAATCACACTTATACCCCTTATAGTTTCACTTTGTATCGTGTTTTAATGTAATTCAATCACCGAACATGGTTTCATAAATTAACAGCATAAAGCAATAGGAGGAGCACATGGGGGCTGTGGAAGTCAACCCATGGAAATAAAAGTGGGTTGTTCTGCCAATATGCAATTTGTTATGCTCAATTGCAAGTTGGCGTCTAAAGGCATTAATTTCTAAAATTCACAGCTACACACTAATTATAGAAATATTGAGTCTAGTGACATTATTAGCAATCAATAAACGTAAAATTTTACAATGACCAATGATATTGCCATGTGACATATATGATATACATATGAAACGGATGTAAACGGACAATCTTAAAAATTTATGAAACTATATGCATTGGAAAACCCACAAACGAGAGATTTGCGTTAAAAGATAGAGAGATCAAAACTTGTAATTTATTCTTTTTTAGAGAGAGATTGCGTTAGAGTGAGAGAGAGACATTGGTGTAAGTAGACTATACGTGTAAGAGAGAGGGAGAGAAAAAAATTAGAACATGGATTAGGACAAATGGCTTGAGATCTTCTACCCAATTCCTGAGTAAAATTTTATTACAATAGTTATACAAGTCATGACACGTGATATCACAATCTAATAATAAATATATATATTTGATGAAGGAATCCTACTACTTAAATATAACTGTCAATTTTAAAGAGTCAAATACTATCATGTATACAAAGAGGGGTCCATTATACATATATAAAAGTTTGATATTAAATGATGATATGATGTGATATCAACGATGTAGTATTACCGTTGCGATCATTTATTTTTTTTCATTTCCTATCCTAGTGTTTAAAACCCACCATGTGTCTCCCACTAAAATAATTTTAATGACTCAACCACACCAAATTAATTCTCTTTCATCTCCTCAGAAACTTCCGAGATCGGATATACACAGGTTTAGCCCCCTCACCATCTCTCTCCACCCCCGCCTTTAGGTAAAACAGTAAAACTCACATTCTTTCTGTCCATAGAGAGAGAGTAAACTGCAATTTTTCCTCTCAAAATATTGAGTGATTTTCACTTTGTTTTCCTAACTAATATTTTTTTCACTTTACACCCTTAACTATATAAATTGTTGCAATCAATCTGTAAATCCAACGTTCGTCTATAAAATGGATGGAAATTGCAAATTAGGCGGTCACATATCGACCCTACCAGGATATAGGGGCAACGCATGCTAAGGTCATAGAAAATATCCAATTTCGATTTATCTTCTACCTTGCTCAATCTATAAATCTCTCTTCCCTCCCTCTCTTTTTGTTGAATGCGAGACAAAAATATTAAATTTTGATATTTTCTATTATGTTAACGTGGGTTAACCTTGGATTTGGGATTTGGGATAAACTATAACTGATGAGTTTTTTGTGAAATCGAATTATGGGTGGTTGATGAGAAGGAGCTAATTGAGGAGGGGGCGGTGGTGGAGGGAGGTGGACACAGAGGGTGGTGGATATTTAGTTGAATGGAAAACGAAGGTGATACAAAATTAGAGGGAAAGGGTGAGGGTTTCTGCAATAGAAGAGGTTCTTGAGTTTGGTTGAGTCTTTAAAATTCTTTTAGTACGGACAGGAAGGAGGGACAAGGGATCTGAAGCCGAGACAAATTAGTAGAATAAAACTGGGTTTTAAAACCGCCTTGATCTAACGGCTGGAGTTTTGACAGTTATTTTAAATCAACAAATGAGATTTGGGCGGTTATTTAAAGTGCAAGAACCCATCCCGACCATTTGATTGAATGCGGAATTTAGTCCGAACAGTTGAAAGACAGTCCTCTCACATTTATTATGAAAATCTATCCTATTTTATTATATAGATTTTTTGATCGGAAATTTATTTTCTTTTATAAGAGATTGATTTTCACATTCCATTTTTATAAATAAACAATATATTTTATCTTAGTTTGTACCTTTTCAAATTTCACTAAGAAAAATCAAAAAGAAAAAAAAAATGAATGGTTTAATACTTCTATTGTACCCTAACAGAAAATCTCAATCATGGTAGGCGTCACATGATCAATTTTGTTGTGGTAAAAATCTGGAAGAGCAACCAACAGTCAGAATTGCTCCTCGGCCTTGGTGTTAGACCTCGGCTGAACTGGGGCGACCTGCACAACAACGAGCAAAAGTAATCGTCCGGGGTGAGGCCGCTCAAAACCCCTCCGGCGTAAGAATCAGACCAAGGCCACCAGGAAATAAATTAAGGCAGTATGGAGAGTACAATGAAAGTGTGTAGTGCCTTTGTTGGGCGTACCTTTTTGGTTATGGGGGAGCGGCCTTTATATAGATGGGAGAACTGAGCCGTGTCCGTGTAGTATGGCGAATTCCTCGGAAGGATAAGCATGGGAGAATATCCCAATCAAATCTAGAGTTTAATCAAGAAGCTGCCAACTGGTGATCCATCCATGATTATAGGCGTCGTTGTGGAGTCGGAGTCTATTAAAGACAGTTCTCTTGTAAAGGTGAAACTCTTTATGGAGGTGGACTTTAATCAGGTACAAGTGGTGATAGCAGACATCTAATGGAGATGGAGTCCTTCTAGAGAGTAGTCTTTGATAAGACGTTTTCGCCTTGGGTGAGGTAGATCATCTCGCCCTATGGCGATATGGAGGGAATATGCAAGTGGAATAGAGCTCAATTTATTAACAATATGGGGCGACTTGGAAGGTGAGTTTGGAGATGACGTGCCATGCTCGGAACATCTTACGAATCAGGACTTGTTCGAATTATTCCACATCAGTAGCCCCCTACTCGAAAGTGCCGAGATATTCGGGACCTTTGAGTAATATCATTAAAAGTTATGGCCCCTGGTGGTTGCGCATTAAATGTGCCTCTCCTTCCAGTTCGACACGTGGATGGGGCATTAAATTCTGCAGAGTAGTTTTGGGAGAAAAGGGCGGCGCCATGATTACTTTTGGCGGGATTGATGGCTCTAGGCTCAAGTTTCAAAAGGAATTTCAAAAGGTAGATTAATCTGGGCTGTTGAAGCGGATGGATCTCATCTGTCACTCTTCCTTATATATAAGGGACCCTACCCATTCACTTTTATCCTTTTCTGCCTAACATCACTCTCTCTCCTAGTTTTTGCTTGCGGTTGTTCTTCCTGCCTTAAGTCTCCTTGCCTCTGCCTGTGGTCGTCCATTATTTCTTAGCACAGTAAGTAATCATTCATTCTCTCTTTACTTAGTTGTATGTTCCATAGGTCTACGGTGAGTCCAACTCTGGATTCTTTGCCTTCGTGGATCTCAGACCATTTAGGAGAAGGTTCGTCGTACGTTACTAACGAGGTTAGTCTATCCCCTAGGTCGCCAATGGAAGATCCATTCGTTGCCGAGGTCGCCCCTTTAGATGACGTCCATCCCACTGTAACCAAAGAACATAACACTATGACCCTTGAGGAGCTCGCCTTACTAAGAGAGACTTATTCATTCCCTCAGGGTGTACAACTCAGACTTCTTGAGGAGGGCGAGACCATTCTTTCTGCTCGCCTTGGAAAGGTAGCCTTTTATGAGGCCGCCTTTCCTGCGGGCCTTCGTTTTCCTATTCCTTTAATAATTAGGTCAATTTTGTTTTTTTATAAAATTTGTCCTGCTCAGCTCGTCCCCAACGCGTGGCGCAGTATCGTCGACACCGTGTCGTTGTGGTGAGTTCACAAGTATGTGATGACCCTATCCGAGTTTAGGAATATTTTTTCCCTTACTAATAATCCTAAGCCGGACTAAGGGTGGCTATACTTTAAGGTGAGGTACAAGAGAACTATCCTCGGGGGGTACCCCAGCAACGTGAAGGGGTGGAAAAGCAGATTCCTCTTTGCCTTCGGGGATAGTTGGGAGCTTTTCGATGAAGAACCTCGGGAGGGAGTACCGCGGATTCCGAGGTCTGGGGAATTCTAGGTCAGTTTTTATTTCGCCAATGTTGGTTTATTGATTAACTAGATCGGTATTAACATGGGTTTCTTTTCAGATAAACGCTGCAACGAGCTGCCTACGTTGCTGTCGTTTGAGCAGGAATTCTATGACCAAATTTCTCAGTCGGTGGCAGAACGTGGGCGCTACGCGGTCCCCATGATTTTCAAAACCAAGGCCTTTCGTCGGGTTTTCAGCTCGCCTGGTCCTATAGAATCAGGATCGGAGGGCGATCATCCGCGACCGTCATCGACGTCGGGTAAAGCGGGTGAGTCCCACTCTTCCTGTGGCGAACTCCCTCAAGATGCCCAGCCCCAAGAGGATTCAATAGAATATATAGGGACTGGTAGGAAGGAACTGAAGAGGGTTGCTCCTCATATTCTCGACCTGACCTTATTAAGATGGTCGGGGGGAAAAATCCGAGACCTTGTCTTAGAATTTTGCTCAGCGTTGGGATCGAGCTCGTTCTCGACATCAGAATCCTAGTCGGATTCTGAGCTATCCCCCGAGCTTAGATCCGATGGTATAAACCCTTACTACCTTTGTTGATTATTTTTTTTATGCCTGATATATATCTTCTTTTTTCTTTTTTGCAGCAATGTCGAAGAGGATCAGCCTCAAGAAGCTCGGCGAGCGGGTGGAGAGATCCCGAGGTGAGAGCTCATCCAAAAAGTCTGCTCCTACAAAGGGGGTGGTTATTGGAGAGAAGCGTCCGGCAGATGAACCTCCCTCCTCGCCGATCAAGAAGGCGAAGTCCGGGGATGATTCCAAAGGCAAGGGAAAAATCCCCATCCCTGAACCAAAAACGAAGTCTGGTCTAGCACGCCACCAGGGGCCCCTTCATCTAGTCCCGGGGAGGAAAGCTCGCCCTCGTTGGGTACAGCTCTTGGTCCGAGGGCCTCTATTTTGGGGAGCCCTTCGGTAGCCGAGAAGATCCTTCGAGGGGTAATCCCTCCTACGGATCAAGAAAAGGTGGGGCAGCTTTATCTGGATCAGACTGCCTCAAAATTTTTTCAAGCTCTTGGTCAGGTATTATTTTGATACTAACTTCTATTTGTTTTCTTTGTTAAATATGATCGTTTTGATCTGATTAGACTTGTTTGTAGCAGGCGTTTGTGTTCGGATCTTATCTGGCGGTGAAGAGCAGGGAGACCATTGAGGAGGCCACCCTTCAACAGGGGCGAGCTGCCTCTTTGGATACTGAAGTTTCTCGCCTTCAGAAGTTATCCTCCGATCTGGAGCAACAATTGGCCGAGGTGCGAGCTCAGGAGCAGTAGGTTGGCGACGAGGTCGCCAAAATCAAGGCTGAAAGGGACACCTTCTCTGATAGTCTGGCAAAGGCAGGGCTCCTGGTTGAGGATTTGAGAGGAAGGGTGGAACGTGCCAGGAAGCTGGCTGTTGAGGAATTTAAGTCCTCGTCGGATTTCTCCGAGGTTGTCGAAAGTTCATCCTCGAAGTATTTTGGCGAAGGGTTTGACTTTTGCAAACATCAGATTTGCCACCACCATCCCGACCTGGCCATAGACTTGGAGGAGATGCATCTCGATCTGGACCTGCTTGCCCTAAAGGATGAAGGAGAAGGGGAAGGGGGTGAGGAGGAAACGGTAGAAAAAGGAGATGCAAATCCTCCGGGCGTCTCCGATCCTCAAGGCGATAACCCTCCTCCTTTATCATAAAATGTAAAATGTAATTTGGACTCATTTTTGAATATAAATGTTACGATTTCCTTTTCAGTTGCAATGAATATTACTTTCTGTGTCGATATAATATTGGAGTATCGTTTTCTATTTATACGGTGACTTTAAATTGGCGAGCAAGATGCCTTCATTTAATGATGAATGGCGTTCTTGAATAGGCGACCAAGATGCCTCCGTCATCTTATGATGAGTTGGCGATCTTGCATAGGCGACCAAGATGCCTCCGTCATCTTTTGATGAGCTGGCGATCTTGAATAGGCGACCAAGATGCCTCCGTCATCTTTCGATGAGCTGGCGTTCTTGAATAGGCGATCAAGATGCCTCCATCATCTTTCGATGAGTTGGCGATCTCGCATAGATGACCAAAATGCCTCCGTCATCTTATGATGAGCTGGCGATCTTGAATAGGCGACCAAGATGCCTCCGTCATCTTTCGATGAGCTGGTGATCTTGCATAAGCGACCAAGATGCCTCCGTCATCTTTCGATGAGCTGGTGATCTTGCATAAGCGACCAAGATGCCTCCGTCATCTTATGATGCGTTGGCAATCTTGAATAGGCGACCAAGATGCCTCCGTCATCTTATGATGAGTTGGCGATCTTGAATAGGCGACCAAGATGCCTCCGTCATCTTATGATGAGCTGGCGATCTTGAATAGGCGATCAAGATGCCTCCGTCATCTTTCGATGAACTGGCAATCTTGATTTAGGCGACCCTCATCCTACAATTGGTGATGACTGAAAATAAACTGGAGAAATTTTATTGAATAAAATCTAGGAATAATTACAAATCACCTAGGCGAGCTATTTCTCATTGGAAATATTTTTTCAAATGCTCAGCGTTCCAAGGATGGGGGAGTGCTTTTCCGTTCATATCTTCCAGCCAATAAGTCCCTGGTCTAGATACCTTGATGACTTTATAAGGGCCTTCCCATGTTGGTCCTAATTTCCCAGCATTTGGCTCTTTGGTTGATAAGGTAACTTTTCGCAGAACTAGGTCGCCAGGTAAGAACGATCTGTGTTTGACTCTCTGGTTGAAATATTTGGCGACCTGATGCTTATAAGCTGCTTGGCGTATGCTCGCTTGTTCCCGCTTTTCCTCAAGGAGGTCGAGGTTGAGTCTCAGCTCACCTTCATTGCTATCCTTGTCAAAGTTTGAAGTTCTGGAACTCGGCATTCCGATTTCGACAAGTATCACTGATTTAGTTCCGTAAATCATGGAATAAGGCGTTTCACCAGTAGGAATCCTGCTTGTAATGTGATATGCCCACAATATGCTCGACAAGTCTTCCACCCACTCTCCTTTGGATTTCTCCAATCTCGTTTTTAAATTTCTGAGGATGGTTCTGTTAGTGACTTCTACTTGGCCATTGGCTTGAGGGTGACCGGGCGAGGAGAAATGATGTGATATGGTGAGGTCCGAGCAGAATTTCTTGAATCCATCATTGTTGAATTGCCGGGCATTGTCTGAGATCAGAACTCTGGGAATTCTGAATTGGCAGATGATACCTTTCCAAACAAAATTCTTCGTATTCTTTTCCGTGATTCTGGCCAGTGGTTCAGCTTCTACCCACTTTGTGAAGTAATCAATAGCTACGATTAAGAACTTCCTCTGTAATGGGGCTTGAGGCAAAGGCCCTAGTATGTCGATCCTCCATTGGGCGAATGGCCATGGGCTGGTAATTGGCACCATCTCGGTATAGGGAAGGTGGTTGGATGGAGCGAACCTCTGGCATTTGTCACACTCCCTGGTGTATTTCGCTGCATCCTGTCCCATCTGGGGCCAAAAGTAGCCTTGGCGAATCGCCTTTCGTACCAGCGATCTTGCCCCCGAATGATTTCTACAGATGCCTTCGTGGATTTCTCTCATCACATAATTGGCTTCTTCAAGTCGAAGACATCTTAGGAGGGGACCAGAGAAGGATCGTTTATATAAAATTCCATGAAGCAGGCAGAACCTTGCAGATCTATGGCGAATTCGGTGAGCTTGGAGTTTATCTGCTGGTAGTGTACCATTCCGAAGGTAGGCGGCGATCTCATCCATCCAGGTCGGATTTGTTTCTGTCGTACAGACGGATTTGGCGACCTCAATGCTTGGTTTGGACAAGAATTCCAAAGGTATACTTCTGTCTGATATAAAATCAAAAGTTGAAGCAAGATTGGCTAGGGCATCTGCTTTTTTGTTTTCTTCTCTGAGGATCTGTTGAATGGTGAACTTTTTGATCTTCTGAGTTAAGCATTTGACTTCATCCAAATAAGCTGTCATCCGTACGTCCCTGGCGAGATAATCTCCCTGAACTTGGTAGGCCACTAATTGAGAATCACTGTAGGCTTCAATCGACTGAACTCCCAATCTTGTGGCGACCCGTAATTCGGCGAGGAGTGCTTCGTACTCAGCTTCGTTGTTGGTGACTTTAAACCCAATTCGTATAGTGTATTCCATCTGTTCACCTTCCGGGGTTTGAAGAACAAGCCCTGCACCGCATCCGTGTTGATTGGAAGACCCATCTACAAACAATTTTCATTTGTCGAGCCTTTCCCCCGAGCTGTCGAAACTGTTCTCCGAGCTTCTGAGGTCCTTTTCTAAGTTGGGAATCTCTGCCTTCGGGAATTCTGGATCGGGCTCGTGAGTGGATTCAGCTACGAATTCGGCTAAAGCTTGGGCTTTTATTGCCGTCCTTGGTTTGTAGATAATATGGAATTCGCTCAACTCAATGGACCATTTCAGGAGTCTCCCCGAGGTATCTGGTCGTTGAAAAACTTGTTTCAACGGTTGATCAGTTAGCACGGTGATGGGATGGGCTTGAAAATAATGTCGAAGTTTTCTGGCGGCAATCAAGAGGGCTTAAGCGAGCTTTTCAATCATTACGTATCTGTTCTCAGCACCCATCAGGACCTTACTAACATAGTATACCGGTTTTTGGACATGGTCATCTTCTCGTATAAGCACGACACTTAATGCTGTGGGCGAAACGGCGAGGTATATGAACAATTCTTCTCCCGTGGTCGGAACCACAAGCAGAGGAGGTGACCCTAAATACTTTTTGAGTTGCTGAAAAGCTTCCTCCGATTCTCCTGTCCACTGGAAATTTTGATTTTTTCTTAGAATTTTGAAGAACAGTAAACATCTGTCTGCTGATTTGGAAACAAATCGGTTGAGAGCGGCCACCCGCCCAGTTAACTGCTGGACTTCACGGATATTTTTGGGCGAGATCATCCCGAGCAGAGCTTGAATTTGGTCCGGATTAGCTTCAATTCCACGTTTGGTTATCAAGAACCCTAAAAATTTCTCGAATGACACGCCAAAAATGCATTTGGAAGGATTTAACATCATCCTGTGTTTCCTCAGAATGTTGAAAGCTTCTTCAAGGTGGGCGACGTGCCTTGCTGCTTCGAGGCTTTTAACGAGCATGTCGTCTATATATACTTCCACGGTCTTTCCAATTAGCTCTTTGAACATCTTGTTCACCAACCTTTGGTAAGTAGTCCCAGCATTTTTGAGACTAAATGGCATGACCTTGTAGCAATACAATCCTCGTTCCGTGATAAATGAAGTTTTTTCTACGTCGGGGGGAAACATCTTGATCTGGTGATATCTGGAGAAGGCATCCATGAAGCTAAGAAGCTCGTGCTTAGATGTGGCGTCGACTATCAAATCAATTTTTGGCAGTGGGAAACTGTCTTTTGGGCAGGCTTTGTTGAGATCAGTATAGTCCACGCATACTCTCCACTTTCCTCCCTTTTTGGGGGCGACGACGACATTGGCTAACCATTCCGGGTAATGGGCTTCCTTGATAACTTTAGCTCTGATGAGTTTGGCGACCTCCTCGTCGATAACTCAAAGCTGCTCAGGGGCAAATTTTCTTCTCTTCTGGTGAACTGGAGGATTTGCCGGGTTGGTATGTAATCTATGCATGGCGACCTGGGGATCGATATCGGGGACGTCGCCCTGGGACTAGGCAAAAATATCGAAGTTTTTTTTTAAGAATTCCACTAAAGCACTGCGCTGTTCTTTGGCAAGTTCTGTTCCAATCATAACGTGGCGATCAGGATATTCCGGATGAATGGAAATTGGGGTAGTTTCTTCAAGGGGCTTAGTGTTTTTGGTTGCTCGGGGATTCATCAAGACCACCTGTTCCACCTAGTCTCTCATAGATTCCATCTTGCCATCGTTGATCGGTAATTGCTATTGGGTATTCCGTACTGGGGGGGTCTCGATCTTCATAGCCGAAATGAAACATTGTCTGTCCACTTTCTGGTCGCCCCGTACTTCAACCACTCTTGCCGATGTGAGGAACTTCATCTTTAGGTGGTAGGTTGAGGTGATCGCCCTAATTCTTCCTAGAGTTGGGCGGCCTAAAATGGCATTGTAGGGTGAAGGGCAATCAACTACGATGAAGTCTTGCCAAACGGTAGTTTGGCGAGGTTCTGTCCCTAAAGTAACCGGCAACTTAATCCATCCCAGTGGATGAGTCAGATTTTCTCCAAATCCCACCAAAGGTGTCATAAATCTTCATTTTTTCGAATGTGGAGATGAATAGAATGTCAGCTGAGCTCCCATTATAGACCAAGATTCTTTGAACGGTAAAATTGGCGATGATGCCCGAGATGACCAGGGCGTCGTCATGAGGTAGGTGCAGGCCTTTCAGATCATCATTGTTGAAGGTAATTGGTGGGTGGACATCGGCCATTGGCGAGGAGAGATTGTAAACTTCTGCGGACAGCATGTCTACACTTCTGGCGTGCCTCTTTCTGGATGAATTCTAGCTTCCTTCGGATCCAAACCCACCGTGTATCACCTGAATGTCTCCAGCAGTAGGTCGATTGTCGCCGTACCTTCTTTCCGATGAATTAGGGTTAAGGCGATCTCCAATGTATTTTCTCAGATACCCTCTTTTGCTTCTTTAGATGAAAGCAATCTTCGGTATTATGGCCATGGTCTCGGTAAAACTCGCAATATTTGTTTTTATTTCTCTTTCGAGGATCAGTTTTAATTTTCGAGGGCCACTTGACAAACTCTTCA
This sequence comes from Actinidia arguta var. hypoleuca, assembly GCA_030159115.1. Classification (NCBI taxonomy): domain Eukaryota; kingdom Viridiplantae; phylum Streptophyta; class Magnoliopsida; order Ericales; family Actinidiaceae; genus Actinidia; species Actinidia arguta. The sequence continues at coordinate 2,991,415 of BRYE01000010.1, read as the reverse complement.
TGCTTGATTTCTGTGAGGACTTGGGCAATGAGAGCATTAAGCGGAGGTAATACCAGCTCCGTGCGGCGAGGTGGAGTACGAGGTCACTTATCATTGGTCTGCCTCGAATCCTGATTAGGCTTCTTGCTCCTTCGTTTATCGTCCCTATAATCAGATCGCCTTGTATCAGGCTCTTTCCTCTTGTGGTCCTCCTTTCCTCTTCGCCTCCGTTTGGCTTCGGCCAATTCCTCCGCGGCGATGTACTTATCGGCTTTACTTTGAAGGACGGACAATGTCTCCGGAACGTTCTTGGACAGAGAATCGAATAAGGGACCTGGGTGAAGCCCCTCCATCATTGTCATGACGACAACTTTGTCACTGGGATCTTCAACTTCTAATATGGCCTTGTTAAATCGTTTCACATAATCTTTCAAGTTCTCCGTTTCCTTCTGGTGGATGGTGAAAAGATGGGATGCATTCTTCTGCCTGACCCTGCAGCTTATAAAATTAGCAACGAAAAGTCTGCTTAGTTCACCAAATGAATCTATGGTTCCGGGAGTCAATTTTCGGAACCACGACCTCGCCGACCCCTTTCGTGTAGTAGAAAAGGCTTTACACATGACTTCGTTTGGGTAACCCTGGAGATGCATTAGATTTTTGTAAGAATCCAAGTTATCCATAGGATCTATTTTGCCTTCATAGATCCCGAGCTGAGTAGGCAGTTTGAATCTGGATGACACCTTGGCTCTCATTATCCTCTGAATAAAAGGTGATTCAGTTTGCCTGATCAAAGCGTCTACAGTTATTGGGGCACCGGTCTCCGTGTTAATGGCGTCCAGGCGAGCGTCCAGGTCCCTAATTTTCTGGGAAGTGGACATATCTTGTTCCTGATGGACTCGACGAGGAGATCTTCCCCGCCTTACTCTGTTTTCCTGCCTTGGCGTCTTGCTGGATGATGACCCTAATGATGGGCTTCTTGGGCTCTTCTCTCTTTAAGGGTGAGGGCTAGGAGAGAGACGTTGCCTGTCTCGCTCGGTACTTTGGTGACTTTGCGATACATTCCCTGATAGATGAGAACGACGAGGAGCCGGAGGAGGTGGTGGGTGATTGTTCGCGGTGAGGTGCTGTATGAGGAGGGCATTATTTTCGTTCATGATTCTCATCTATTCAGCCATCCCACGTATCTCATGATGGAGGCCCTCTAGATCTGGAGCTTGGCCAGTGTTGGCCATTGGACGTGCTCTGTTATCCAAAGGACTGCTAGTGCTTGGTCTGGATAATAATCGACTGCGCAGGTGCATAGGAACAAGAGAACTATCGTTCCCACAGACGGCGCCAAACTGTTGTGGTAAAAATTTGGAAGAGCAACCAACAGTAATAATTGCTCCTCGGCCTTGGTGTTAGACCTCGACTGAACTGGGGCGACCTGCACAACAACGAGCAAAAGTAATCGTCCGGGGTGAGGCCGCTCAAAACCCCTCCGGCGTAAGAATCAGACCAAGGCCACCAGGAAATAAATTAAGGCAGTATGGAGAGCACAATGAAAGTGTGTAGTGCCTATGTTGGGCGTACCTTTTTGGTTATGGGGGAGCGGCCTTTATATAGATGGGAGAACTGAGCCGTGTCCGTGTAGTATGGCGAATTCCTCGGAAGGATAAGTATGGGAGAATATCCCAATCAAATCTGGAGTTTAATCAAGAAGCTGCCAACTGGTGATCCATCCGTGATTATAGGCGTCGTTGTGGAGTCGGAGTCGGAGTCTATTAAAGACAGTTCTCTTGTAAAGGTGGAACTCTTTATAGAGATGGACTTTAATCAGGTACAAGTGGTGATACCAGACATCTAATGGAGATGGAGTCCTTCAGGAGAGTAGTCTTTGATAAGACGTTTCCGCCTTGGGCGAGGTAGATCATCTCGCCCTATGGCGATATGGAGGGAATATGCAAGTGGAATGGAGCTCAATTTATTAACAATATGGGGCGACTTGGAAGGTGAGTTTGGAGATGACGTGCCATGCTCGGAACATCTTACGAATCAGGACTTGTTCGAATTATTCCACATCAAATTTTATTACTTAAAATTGTCATTCAATGACACTAAATCTCAATGCTTTTAGTCTCAGTCAAAACGCTCACAAACACACACGTTTGAGGTTTAAAAAAATAGAATCAACAAGTAATATTTACGAGTCAAAACTTAACATTTATGTTACACCAACAATACAAGAAATATGTTTATCCCAAAAATTGATCTAATAGCTTGGATCAGTATGAATAATACAGCGTCACTATGCTCTATGTAACTGCCTCTTGCTCGACGTCCACCGTGTATCTGATTACCTACTCACTTCTAAAATTTAAAAGGGAGTCAATTGTATTATCTTTATTTAAAGGAATGTTTAGGTTGATATTGGGAGCAACATAAATGAACGATTACAACGACCACCATGATGAGTTTTATTGCAATACTTATGTATGTCCTTCCTAAACCATTGAAGCCATTACACCCAAGATCCAGTGACTGAATATTTACTTGAAGGAATTGCAAAGTGACTACTTTGTGTTGGATAAGGCCTCATTTCTTGGAATTCTGTAAGAAGCGAAAGCTGAAAATACCGCTATGAATCTCAAACGCTGTCCCTTTAGACCTCTTGCATCCTCTTACGAATCTTCACGTTGTCTACTTATTTATCAAAGGAATCGTTTGACTATGATAGTTCTCTCAGATTGTATGGTTATTCGTTTTTTTAATCTTCTGTCATCACCAATGAGTTCAGTTTCCAACTCTTTTATTTTGTGTCATTTGCACTTCAATAATGTATCCAAGTGCGGCAAGAAGTTCTGACGATTCAAGTCTTATACAGATACTCGTTCTTTCATACTTGCTGCATCATTATTGGATTTGATATGGGCTTCGTTGTTTTTTAGGCTTTGTTTAGAAGTGAAAGAGGCGTAAGAAAAGTTCAAGTCGGATTTCCTTTCCTATTTATTTGCATGGTGGCACTTGTCAGTGTCACGCTCGGGTACGTTCTCCTCCGATGACATACAATTTATAGTACGAAAACATAACGGAGATACGGGATGCCTGTACATAACGGAATTTTCAGAATAAACAGCCATTGGGGGAAACAGAATTGGGGATATGTTGTTTGTATATCTCAATAAACAATTTGTATGTAAGCTCAATGCAATTTGAATGTAAAGGTGGTGATGGATTTGGTACTTCTGTTATATTATGTATACTTTTTTTTCCTACAACACAAGTTTCATAATGTTCTTAGTGTTGCGGTAGTCCCTTGTTTCCCAACTCTAGTCATCAAGCTTCAGTTTTAATTGTGCAAGACATTATAACATGCTGGTTTTC
>BRYE01000010.1:2968073-2970573 GCA_030159115.1 Actinidia arguta var. hypoleuca | reverse complement strand
ATAACAAGACTCACCGAAAGTATGTTCAGATCCTTCTACACTCCGTGAGCTAACGTTCCGAGCTAACGTTTTTCGAACTCGGGTCCTACGTTTAATATTTGAATCATTAAATTTAATATTATCGTGGCTATATTTATACTAAATTTTATAATTTTTCAAGTTAGAAACTATGTTAAATTTCGGATTATTTTTCTGCAAACTTTTCTGCATTTAATTTTTAAAAACATCAACTTGGTATATAATTTTTATAAAATTCTTTAAAGCGAATTTAACTCCGAAACTTTTATATAACAAACTAGAAACATATATTTATTTACAGTAATTATATCATAAATTTTAAAGCTACATAATTACTTTTATAAATTCGTTAAACTTCTATATTTTCTGCACAAAATTATTACTGACAGTATCTTTGTTTATAAATATTTTGGGCATTAAAATTATTTCCGAAATTTATAAAATTAAATAATTAGTAACTAGACATATAAATGTAAAACATATAAAATTTATAGATTTTTATAAGGTCTTTCAATATTTTGATAAAATTCATAAACATTTTGTTCAAATTATTCTTTTCAATTTCAAAATCTCTATTTCAGTCTAATTTCGGACCATTTAGAATATGAATTTGAAATAAAGTTCTAAATAAAAGTTATGTATAATTTTAATAGATTTCGAACTCAATTTAAATAGAGTAGTTCAGACTTCATATGAGAAAGTTATGATTAAAATACGGTGGCTGTTCTAGTGATAAAATAAGACTTCGAACTATTCCATCTTTGTTTTTTAAAAATACGTATAAATGCGACATTTTTGGAGTATTTGAAGGTTTAAATTATACTATATATGAATTCGATAATAAGGCTTAAAGAAATAAAGAAGAACAAATTTAGAATTTACCTTGATAGAAAATAATATCGGTATCTTTTTTCTTTTTCTTTCTTTCTCTCTTCTCTTTTTTCCCTTCTCTTTCTTTTCCTCTCTTTGCCTCTGTTTTGTGTGAAAGTTGGAATGAAGAGGGGAGGGCTGTTGGCTCTAGTTTTATAATTCTTAAGTCTTAACTTATTAGGCACACATGCACACATGCACATATGTGACACACACACACGCAGCACATACACACGGCAACATGCATGTACTTATGCATGGTGACACGTGTCACCATGTGTCGTACCTGCGTGTTCACAACATGTCGCATTATCGTATTCCATTCTCTCCTAAATTTTAAGATTTAAGGCAAAAAATTTAATTGTTTTTGGTTACTAGTTTAATACTCATTTTCTCAGTTCGGGGTATTACAGCTTCCCCACCTTAGGAAGTTTGGTCCTCCAAACTCATCTACGTCGTAACTATATCGTTATTATATCATATTCATGGCTTGACTCGATCTATATTAACTATTCTATTAATGACAAGGTAACAAATATGAGTTTAATTGTTAACTTGTTCAAAAAGATATGGGTATTTCTGTAGCATATCACTCTCTTTCTCCCAGGTGGTTTCTCCCGTCGTCTGATTCTCCCACCAGACTTTGACCAACGGAATTACTTTACTCCTCAGTTGTTTTACTCTGGTGTCCATGATTCGCATTGGTCGCTCCTCATATGTGCATGTGCTCCTCATATTTCAAGTTATAGATAATTTTAATAGATTTCCAACTCAATTTAAATTGAGTAATTCGGACTTCATATGATAAAGTTATGAATAAAATACGGTGGCTGTTCCAGTGATAAAATAGGACTTCGAATTATTCCACCTTTGATTTTTAAAAATACGTATAAATGCGACATTTTTGGGGTATTTAAAGGTTTAAATTGTACTATATATGAATTCGATAATAAGGCTTAAAGAAATAAAGAAGAACAAATTTAGAATTTACCTTGATAGAAAATAATATCGGTAACATTTTTCTTTTTCTTTCTTTCCCTCTTCTCTCTTTTCCCTTCTCTTTCTTTTTCTCTCTTTCTGTCTCTGTTTTGTGTGAAAGTTGGAATGAAGAGGGGAGGGCTGCTGGCTCTAGTTTTATAATTCTTAAGTCTTAACTTATTAGGCACACATGCACACATGCACATATGTGACACACACACACACACGCAACACATACACACGACAACATGCATATACTTATGCATGGTGACACGTGTTACCATGTGTCGTACCTGCGTGTTCACAACGTGTCGCATTATCGTATACCATTCTCTCATAAATTTTAAGATTTAAGGCAAAAAAATTAATTATTTTTGGTTACTAATTTAATACTCATTTTCGCAGTTTGGGGTATTACAAAGAGGTCTTCCCGTAGTTAATTTCAGGCCTTCAGATACCTAATTGAACTGAGTAGAAATACTAGGCTATAAAAAAAATGTGGTTATAATTATCTATCTACTCCCTCTCCTAGATTTTGTTAGAAGCCAAAGAGCTTCGAGCACCGGGTACGATTTTTTTTCACATTTTGTTTATGGGTTTTTTTCGTCATATCCTTCACGAGATTTTAAGTAGT
>BRYE01000010.1:2958073-2960573 GCA_030159115.1 Actinidia arguta var. hypoleuca | reverse complement strand
TGGTTTATTTTTAAATTTTCTCAAACTGTTAAAAATAGTTTTGTTTTTAATTTTTATTAAAATGGCACAAATTCAAAACGTGAACATCCCTGTTCACTTAGGGATGATAAACAAACCAAACTGTTGTAGCTTGGCTCGTGTTAAACTCGTTAAAAGGTTGTTTGACACTGATTTATTACTTAAACAAATTAAATTTGAATTATTTTTTAAACTTATTAAACTTTCAAGTCAAAACTGAACAATCTACTAGCTAACTTATTAAGTTTTCTAAACCTAAACAATCTATTGGGCTAGACATTGGCTTAAGCTAGTTTGGGGTTGATTTGCTTGATAAACAAGTCAAACTTAAACATATTCTAAAATTAAATAAATTATTATATTAAGCTTGAATAATTTAACTCTATTGTGTTTTGACTCGTTCGACTTGTTTACTAATCCTATATCGGCGACGTACCTCCCCCAAAGTAGTGATACCAAAAACATCCAACAATTATATAGCTCTAGTGCGTAGGTGACGAATCACAAAAGTCATGTGGTTTCTTAATCTCCACAGTTGATTCTTAATGTGTGGCCGATAGATTTGGCCACCCCACATGGCTTCTCTTTTTTTCTTTTTCAACTTACTTTCCTTTTTGAAAGGGGGTGATTTTTACAGATTATTTTTATTAAAATAAAATAATATTTTTATATTTTATTACGGATACTTGCTAAATTTCCTTTGTATTTTGTGGAAAATCATATTACAAGCTATTAAATAAAATAGTAATTTTTTTATTTTTTATAATAAACATAATCATGCCTTTAAGAGAAACTCTCACCTTCCAATTGAAATTATGCAATATGGTCAATTAAGTTAACTCTGGCCTAATTTGGAATAGCTCCTTTTCTTGGTGAATAATTATTTTTTAATCGTTTGGTCATTTTTGTTTGTGTTTGGGTTCTCCTTTGTTGATGTATTTCTATTGTATATATCTTATGTATAGACTAGTCTTTTGCCTTTAATAGTTTGCCTATTTATATTCCTCTCTATATGTAACTTTTCATTATCTTCTTCAATATACAAGTTCTCTCTCTCTCTTCTCAACACTACATATATATATATATATATATTAACTCATTATACTAACATGGTATCAGAGGCATGATTTCTTACATCTGATTTTCGATCTTCATCTCCTGCTCATCTTTTCTCAACTTTTTTCTTTGTTTTTCTGTATTTTGCCAACTGGACATCTGCTTGTATCTGAAATCTGAACACACCATTGTGTTCCTCGTGAAACTCTGCGCTCATCCAAGTCGATAACACCGCCATACACTGCCGCACGCACCCCCACATGCCACCTGAACCTTCGCGCGTCAGATCTACTCTTAGAGTAACTCTCACGCGCACACACGTGCCTCATCCACGCGCAGGGCGTTTGTGACGTCAGCCTACTGTGACGTCATCCTAACATCAGACCTACTTGACGTCAGCTGCCACATCAGCCCTGCTGCCACGTCAGCACAATTGCCACATCACCTGTTGCCTCTATAAATTACAGTCTCGGCCCCTGAAGTTCTTGATTTATTTAATTTGGCCCCCAAAATTTCTAATTTTGACAGTTTGGTCGTCGAAGTTTGCAATTCTTCATCTTCTGACTTTAGATTCATTTCTCTGAGTAATTTGGGCTTTCAGATTCTATTTTTGTACTCGATTTTTGCTATTTTTGCTTCGTTACTACTGTAGCTCCTTTTCTGTGCCATATTTTCTATTATTTTTTTACGGTTTGGACATTATGAATCGATCTGAGACTTCTAGATCTCGATATTTTTTACCTTTGGTGCTCAGTCCTCTGGTTTAGCCACTCAATATAATGAGTGCATTTTCTGTCACGCTACTGATCATCGCTTGCTTACTTGTCATGTTCGGGTTTGCAAGCATTGTCGCAAGTGAGGGCTTGGACATTATCTTTCCGATTGTCCCAGGGTTCTTACCCGCCGATATACTCGTCCTTAGTCCACTGCTGCTACTGTTGGGATTTCCTTTACTACTTCCGCCTCTCCTACCCTGATCGATGTAAGTGGTCTTCCTGCTCTTGTTCAACAAATTCTATCAGCTTCTGGTAATCCTTCTACTGCCTTGTCTGGCTCTTCAGGTATATTCCCATGGTTCTTTAACTCTGGTTGTAGTAATTATATGATCACTGATTTATCTACCTTCTCCTCTAAATCATCTGAGTCTTCATTTTTTGTTATCTATACTGCTAATGGTTCTTTTATGACTGTTGATCATGTTGGGCATACCTACTATGTCTGTAAACTTGTCTCTAAATTTTAATTTTGTTGGTCAACTATGTGATCTTGGCCTTACTATTATTTTCTCCTCTACTAGTTGTGTTGTACAGGATCTACAGACGGGTCAAACTCTTGGGGATAGGCCGTAGACATAGTTGACTATTCCAGCTCGTGCATTTACACCTTCCTATCTCTACTACTGCCACCACTTCTACAGCTTCTTTCT
>BRYE01000010.1:2944107-2947973 GCA_030159115.1 Actinidia arguta var. hypoleuca | reverse complement strand
TTGGTAGCTTCCAATGCCCTCCCAACCTCCACAACCTCAATTTGTGGAGGTGTTGGCAATGAGAAAGTGATTGCAATGGAGGAAACCAAGTGACAACTTTAACCAAAACACGCAGTTCAAAGGACCATATGAACCTATTCTACCAATCGAGTCTAGTATGAATATGTTATTTCCCACAATACATACACGAAGCTCCCGAAGATGGATCAAATTCCATTTGGTCCTCAACTACAACGTAATCAAGAGTATGAAGGTTTGTCAAATTGTATACTCAGAAGGGCCACTCGAAAACTCCAAGCAAATATCTGAGTTGCTTTGCTTTGCATACCTTATCAGGCAATTGTATTCGATTATGAAAATCACTATCTAGTTTTAGGGTTTGTAGAGCTTACAAGTTTCCTATGAACTGTGAGAGCTCATTTATCTTGATGCCATGAACCCCAAGTACCTCAAATGAATCAATTTCCTTATTGCATTAGGTTGTCTTGTCTTAACCGTTTCTTGAGAAGTATTGAATGGATGGCCTCGAAGATATAGCACCTTTAACAATCTCAACTTCCTGCATAAAAATTGTAATTTTGTTATTTCAATAGATTTATTTTTTAAGTTAGAAACATGAAAATTCGTAAGGGTGAATTTGAACCATCCAAGGAGACAAACCTCTGCAATCCAAAATGAGAGGCCAGTCTTCGACGGTTGGGAATGAATGCTCCATTATAGACATTTAGAAAATTTAAATCCTTTGACATTTTGATTGCAAAATCATGGAGAAGATCATGAGTTCAACGTGAAATGGTTCTCCTTTTTTCTAGTTGAATCAAACTTCTGCCAATTAACTCTTTTAAATATTTTGCAACCACCTCTTCAGATTCTTCATCCAATTTTATAAAACCTTTTGCGACCCACAAACGGTAGAGTTTGTCCGCATTAATTTCAATTTCTTCAGAAATAGACCCATTTAAAGAAAGAAAGACTTCAAGTCTTGCGGTAAATTATTGAAACTCAAAGCCAATGTATGTTGAACATGGACGTTGCCTTCTCTTACACAGTTACACGACTAATGTACTCTTTGAACCTTTGGCCACTCATGGGGTTGTTTTCTTGGCAGTACCCCACTCAATACAATAATGGCCAAGGGTAAGCTACGATATTTTCTGACCATATATCTTGCCATACGCTCCGTGTTTGGAGGGAACGACTATTTTTTTCACCAACTTCGCTCCAGTTTGGGTTGTGACAATGACTGCTTCCTTTTTCGTTATATGGGAAGGCTATCCTCAGGCTTTCCCAAACTTCTACATCACATACACTATCCAGCACCACCAAGTATCGATGTCCTTTCAAGAATTCATGTAAATAAGATGCCAAATCTTCTAGTTTCGTCTTATCCAACATCTCGAATTCCTCTTTGGTGGTGGGCTTCTTAAAGGATTTTATTGAAAGATTTCATCGTCATCGATGTCACGGTAATACCATGTGATATTGATGACGTAGTATAACCGTTATAATGAATTTGTTTTTCGTTTCCTATCCTAGTGTTTAAAACCCGCCACGTGTCACCCACTAAAAGAAACTCAATGATTCAACCACACCAAATTAACTCTTCGGAAACTTCCGAGATACACAGGTTAGGTTCATCCCCCTCACCATCTCTCTCCAACCCGCCTCTAGGTAAAACTAACATTCTCTCTCCAAGAGAGAGAGTAAACTTCAATTTGCCCCCTCAAAATATTGAGTGATTCTCATTTTGTCTCCCTAACTAATAATTTTTTCACTTTGCACTTTCAACTATATAAACCGTTGCAATCAACTCGGAAAACGTTCGTCTATAAAATGGATGAAAATTGCCAATTAGGCTGCCACGTATTGACCTGACTCGGATACAAGGGCAACCCATGTTAATGTCATAGAAAATATCCAATCTTGATTTGTTTTCTACCTTGTTCGATCTATAAATCTGTGTCCCCCCCCCCCCCCCCCCCCCCCCTCCTCTTGTTGATTGTGAGACAAAAATGTTAAATTTGCATTTTTTTATGACGTTAACATGAGCTACCCTTGGATCCGAGTCGAGTCAACACGTGGTGTGGCAATTTTTGTCCACTTTGTAGAGGGATGTTGGATGTTGATTGCAGCGGTTTATATAGTTGAGGGTGCAAAGTGAAAAACATATTAGTTAGGGGTCAAAGTGAAAATCACTCAATACTTTAAGGAGAAAAAGTGCAGTTTACCTATATATATTATGCATATTCGGTAGGGCTGTTCACGAGTTGGGCGGGTCGGGTTTGACCATAATCCTTCAACTGCCCGAATAGATTTGGGTTGGGAATTTTAAGAACCGATTTTGACCGAAATTCTTCATGAAATCGCCGGTACACAGGTCGGCAGGTTGCGGTCGGTTTGGTCGGAAATCCAATCTCACCAATTGGATTTGGAAGTTGGAACAATAAATTTTCCTCAATTTTGGTCTACTTAAAAATTTAATTATGACTCATTTTACCTTATTAGTTATTACTTAATTTAGCCAATTTTAATCAAAGTACCATTAGTCCATTGTAATTTGCAATGTATAAAATGAAAAAATTTGAGAAAAATTTCAGAGGATTTTTTTGTAAAACTAGAACGTTAGATGTTGGGGTCGATTGCAGCAGTTTATATAGTTGAGGGTGCAAAGTGAAAAAATTATTAGTTATGTGGTCAAAGTCGAAATCACTCAATCTTTAATGGGAAAAAAGTGTAGTTTTCCCAATCTTTATATTATGTATATTCGAGTACATAAATATACATATTTGATAACAAATATTATATATACTTATGTGAAACAATCCAATAGCAACCTGTTTTGGATAACAAAATATTATAGGTTTAGGGTTTCAATTTCAAGGTTTAGGGTTGTTTTTTTTAACTTTGATTTTTTCCAAGTTAATTAATTTGTTAACAAATCCAAGGAATTTTGGATACACTAAAACTGATGAGTTTTCGTGAAATTGAATTATGGGTGATCGGTGAGAGGGAGCTAATAGAGGAGGGGTGGTGGTGGAGGGAGGGGCCACTGAGGGGGTGGAGATTTAGTTGAATGAAAGACGAAGACGACACAAAACTAGCAGGAGAGGGTGAGGGTAAGGGTTTCTGCAGTAGAAGAGGTGCTTGGGTTTGGTTGAGTTTTTTTTAAAAAAAATTAGTACGAAAACGTGGCAGCCATCTACAGGTAGGACAGGGGAGGGGGACACAAAAAGGGAACAGGGTGACAAATTAGGAGAAGGAAACTGGTTTTCAAAACCGGGCTGGAGTTTTGACAATTATTTTAAATCAACATATGAGATTTGAACTATTATTTTAAGTGCGAGAATCTATCCAGACCGTTAAATTGAAGACGAAATTTAGTCCGAACCATTGAAACACAGTCCTATAACTTGTATTAAATGGAATACTGGATATCAATATAATCTGTCGATTTTTTGGCAGATTAAGACTACATCTCCGAAGAAATATTCTGTGCGATCGACCACAGGCATTATAAAACCAAAATCAACTTGTGATGTCATTTGTATGTCCTATAACTTGTATTAAATGGAAAGTTATATACTCAGTATTTTAACTATTTCAGATACTATACTGTGATGTAAAACAGATCAACAATAGGCAGATTTCGTGGTCTTCCAGAAGCTATCTTACACATGCTATTAATGATGAAGGTAGACAGTTCATTTTGGTATTTGAGCAAGTTGATGTTTATGGATCTCCTGTATACATTAATGGTTCATGAGATTAGTTTATGACCCTCGAGTTGGCATATTATTTGTCCTTTCCAAAATTTGTCTACAATGGACAGAATTTTGGGACTTCCAAAATAGTGGACAAGAAAACAT
>BRYE01000010.1:2936607-2939107 GCA_030159115.1 Actinidia arguta var. hypoleuca | reverse complement strand
AAACTACAAGGACCAATTATAGTAAAATTACCCTCTAAATATGGGATGTGAGTTTTATGTGCTCACTTTATGTTCAAATACTTAACGAGTATTGAAAGTTGGACCATATTAAAATGAAATTAAAATTATAGGATTTTAATTGTTCAAATTAAAACTATAAGAACCAAAATAAAACTTTGATCAAAATATATTACAAGTTATATATGGCTTTGTTATTTATCTATGAGCCACTCTATATTATAGTTGAATTTGGACAGTACAATATTTGTTATTAGTTTGTTTATATGAATGAAATATATGCATATATCGTTATTATTTTTCAGATTTTATAAGCATGCAAACCCATATTTTTTGCAACTAGAAATTTAAGTTTGTAATCTTTCTTTCTCTCTCCCCTCTCCTTTCCCACCATCCAACCCGCTCACTAAATTTATAACATGAGTTTTCTATACACTAAATGCATAAAGTATGAATGTTTCTACTTCATGATCACTTTATGTTGGCATAAATAGTGTGAGAAATGATTATATTAGATGAATTCGCTATAAAATTTTGAAATCATTACAGTTTTTGTTTATATTGAGATCTTTTATTGAGGAAAATGAAAATAAATATTTGAAGTTGGAGTTATTGGAGCAAACTAACCCTCACGAAAGATGATTGTGCAAACCGGTGAATTGTTTTTGTTAATACAGATTTGTTGAGGTGTAAAACAATAGAGGTTGGTCATGGTGTTTTGAGGGTGTTTGTGACTTTAACTGGATCTAGAATTGATTAGACTGACGAATGCGGTGCAATGGAATATGGATGATAGATTCTATTCCAACACTATGATTTAGCTACACCAATATCAAAAAAATATCTACAAAATAAAACCACTACTAAAATCTCAAATCTCAAATTGCACAAAATCTGCTATTTTGTTGAATAAGGAGAGAATTTGCTATTTTGTTGGATGAGGAGAAATTCGATAAAGGGAGTCCTAAAACTTTTTTATGGCGCCACGATATTTTATGTTATGTGACAATTGTGCCCTTAAAAGTCAAACGGGTCTTTCCACGCATCCCATTCCCATCCACCTTCTCTATTCTCTCCCCCTTAATCCCATTCTCATGTCTATCCACATGCTCTCTATCTCCTTAATCCCATTCAAGACAAAGACAACTCAGAAAAGCACCCAAGAGTAGAAGTTGTAGTGAGTCTACTATTGGAAGGTGAATCTTGAAATTGATCCCTTAATTCCATTCAAGGCAAAGACAACTCATAAAGGCACCCGAGGCTGGAAGAAGTAATGAGTCTACTATTAGAAGGTGAATCTTGAAATTGAGCTGAAAGTACAAGAGAATGGCAGAGGGAAAGGATAGTATAGTAATGGAAGATGTCAGAAGTTCAAATACAATTTTACAATTTGCTTAAATGTTTTTTTATGAGAATAATTCCTGCACCCTTAACCCCGACTATACTATACTCAGGAGCTTAACAATCTTAACACTTGTCGTCGTGATAAGTCTATTGAAATAATTAACTCCAATTTTACGTCATCTCTTATAATAACACATTTAAGTTAATAAATAAAATGTAATTAATTTTCAGATATGATAGTCGGTGCATATGACAAACAAACCTGTCAACGCAAAATTATTGTTTAGTTATCATCAGGAAATAACTATCTTTGTCATCTCCTTCATTATAGTTTGGGAATGCTTTCTTAAAAAATAATTCCCAACTTTTCCTTTGTTGCAAAAATAGCAAATCATGGACATACATTCTCTCGTTGTGAAGGTCGGCAACAACTTTTTCACGTGTTGTGATAATTATTCTATTTCAATTTTTGTTGTACGGGAAGGGTCCCGTCACGCTTGCCCAAGCTTTTACGTCTCATACATCGTCAGGTACCACAAAATATCGACATTCATTCAATAAATTATGTAAATAAGACTTCAAATCTTCTTTCATCTTCTCCAAAATCTCAAAATCCTCTTTGGTGGTGGGGTTCTTAAAAGATTTATTGTCCTTTTAAGAAGATCTTGGAAGTTGAAATCTTTGGATACAGAAATTCAAGTATATAAATCAAATTGTCTCTAAGACAATTAGTGTTGTAAAGCTTTCGAACTATAGTTATATTATCGAAGCCGCTCATACCCACAATCGATACCACACAACGATGCGGCTCTTCCTTCATAAGTTCCGACATCAATAAGTCTAACATCCTTTTCAAAACCTATAACAAGCTCATACTCTTCATATGCTCTGTCTCTTCGTAGCTGATTTAGTCTCCCGTTCATGCGAGCTAAATCCTCTTTAGCATCACCAATACTTTCAATTTTGAAAATTTCTTGATTACATTAGATTTCTTCGAGCCTGTTCTTGAATGAGTTAATTTTTGTTCCTATACCATAAAGAGTTGCTTGTTTGACGAGGCTAGTCTCCTTCCTGCAAATGCATAAATATTTCTCAAACCAAGCTTTTAACCCTATCTCCTTTGGAATCCCTTCCTCTT
>BRYE01000010.1:2916607-2919107 GCA_030159115.1 Actinidia arguta var. hypoleuca | reverse complement strand
ATTGGAGAGATAGAGTGGTTGTGGGGGATTCGGGAATAAGGAGAATGCATATAGGAGAGAGAGTGGGAGAGAAATAGAAACTAAATGTAAATAGTGTGCTATGTACGGAATTAATAATTTTTTTAAATAATAGTATAATTATTTGATAAATAATTTATAGTACAATTTAATTTAAGTAACTTATTTTTTTTAGACGTAGAATTTAATTTCTCGTTTAAATAAGCTCTATTTTTTTGATTTCAACATTTAATATTTCTCTTTCTCACACATCATTATTTATAAAAATAGTTCAATAAATATGAGCGTCTTGGTGCCCATAGACTAAGTAATTTTTGTATAATATATCTTTTTAGGCAGTTAATTTCACATGACTTTCACTGAGTAAAGTAGATTTTTTTTCTGAGTTTGATATTAACGTACCGAATTAAAATATGTGGATTGAGTATAAAATGGTATTTTTAGAATCGTGAAACTGAACTAAATCAAATCGCATATTATGGATCAGTCAGCTTCGGTTACACAGTTCCAATAGTTTAGTAGGTGATACCAAAAGCATCCAACAATTATATAGGTGACAAATCACAAAAATGAAGTGGCCTTTTAATCTCTACACGGTATTCTTAATTTATGGCCTTTTAATCTCTACATAAAGCAATAGGAGGAGCAAATGAAGGTTGTAGAAGTTAGCCCATGGAAATAAAAGAAGGTTGTCCTGCCAAAATGCAATTCCCACAATAGATTGGAGGGAGAAAAGAACATACAAGAGAGGAGGCAAGATTGCTGGGGAGAGAGAGAGAGAGAGAGACAAAAAAAATACAAAATTAAACGATAAACAGAAATTACTAAAAATGTAAAAAGACTCAAAAATAAAATTAGCTAAATAAGCTAAAAACACAACTCGCTCAAACTGAATCCAATAACTTATATGTATATAGAGAGGTAGGTAGGGAGATACCAATTCATTTCAGATAGACAGCCAAAGGAAACGCCCTTCTTCCATCTTTGGTTTCTCTCTCTAAAAGCAAGGCTCTTTACCCGGTGGAGAAAAGAAAAAAACAGAGAGAAGTGGGCGATGGTTGTTCGCCAAGAAGAAAAAAGTTTATAGGAGAGAGAAATGTCAATCCTACGTAAATTATTATGCGGTTCACACTTCACACTACAAAAAATTAGGATAAGGAAGGTGATGTCTGTGTTATGATATTTAAGGTGTGATTATCAAAATTCGATGTGCCGTGCTGTGCCAATCCAGTTGAGCGAATTTATTTTTGTGTTTTGTGGTGTATTCATTTAATAAAAATCTTGGTCTTGTTCATTCGTGTTTAATCGTGCTCGTGTCTTACCATAATTTTTTCTATATAAATGATTTTAATGCTTCAAATTAAAAACTAAAATCAATTAAAATGTGCTCATATAAACGTCACGTGTCGTGTCTTGTGTCCCAAAAATAGTGATCCATTCCGGCCTGTCCATCACAGCGCTCCTTCTGCACCGGTGCTTTAAAGTGCCTTGCCTGTATATTAGCCTGGCCTTTGTTTAAAATATTTAGTCACCATATAACATACGGTAGCTGATTCTTCTTTTTTGAATGTTTTACTAAAGTGTTTATTGTATAAATTTTTTTTCCTCTTTATGAGCCTAACTTACTTTACAAAAAAAGTTGAGAAAATTTTAATTTTTGATAAGCTATATTTTGATATTTTTTAATTTTTTTTATAAATAGTTCGATTTTCACATAAGTCAAGTACGCTAAAAAACTACTAATATTGTAAATATTCTAGTAAAAGAATTTACGTTAAAAGTTAATTTATCAAAAGTGAAAGTCAAAAAATTTTTAAAAAGAACTTGTAATTTAAAATCACTCCTCGTAAGATGTTTTTCGCTCATAAGCAAAAAATAAAAATTGTAAAGAACACTGTGGCATAAAGCTACAATATAGCACAATTTTGAAGATAAAAAATGCAAAATGTTATGCAAAACACCACTTTCATCTACTACTACAAAACATCCATTCTTACTATCGTTTTTATCATTTTTACTGATCATTTAATGTGACATAACTCGACATTTTTAACTATAATTGATTGAATTAATTAAAGTTAAAATTAAATTAGATTAAATTAATTAAGACATTTATTTTATTACAACAATTAATATATAATTAAGTGAGAGACCAATTTTTTAAGAGGAAAAGAGAAGGAAGCCCAACTACTCCATGTAAAATATGACAAAAGTCAAGTCGTCTTTTAAGTCTTTGGCCTTTTCGTCTATTATAGAAACCTTTTGATACTGATTTCCAAGTTGGCATCCAAAATAATTCATTTTTTAAATTATTTGCCGAACGCCTGCCCTTTCTAGAAGGGATTGATTGTTACAAAGTATTTTTTAAAAAAAATATTAGGTAAATTACAGTGATCTTCCCTGATACTTTTTTTAATACAGATACTTTCCTCATGTTTTAGAAATTACACTTATCTACCCTGTCAGTGTTCGTATTATAACT
>BRYE01000010.1:2901607-2904107 GCA_030159115.1 Actinidia arguta var. hypoleuca | reverse complement strand
AAATATATAAAAATATGAATCAAAATAAAAATATATATATATGAAAATAAAAAAATACTAACAATTAAAAAACAAACACACTAATAGCTTGCGAACAACAAACATTTTTTTTAAATGAAAAGTGTCTTAGACCAATATTGATTTAGCCATTTTTAGGGAAGAATACATGTAATAATGTAAAAATAAATAAAATATAAAGTCTAATCAACATTGCCTTCAAATTCTGCTCTTTGAGATAATTTAAAGGGAGGGAGATGTTCTGACATATGTCAAAAATTAAATAAATAAAATTAATAAATAAAACTGATCAAAAAATAATAATAATAATAAAAAAAATAAAAAAAAAATAAAAATTAAACAAAACTAGAAAAAAAATGCAAAAAAAAAAAACAAAGCACAGGGGGTGATTCAGTTGGGTTGTAGTTTCATGGGAGGGGGAGGGTATAAAAGTAATTGTCTAGAGGGACAAGGGTGTCAGGAGCGGTGTCAGGGGTTGGGAAAAACAATTTACTAATTTACAAGAGTAAATTGCTTTTCCCCACCCCCTGGCCCCACCCCAAAATTCCCTCAACAATTACTATTATGCCCCCACCTAATTTTTTCCTCCCCCAGCTAGCCACTATCTTTTTTTTTTCAGTTTTGTGTTTTTTTTTAGTTTTGTTTCTTTTTTTTTATTAGTTTATTTTTAATCAATTTTTTTTATCAATTTTTTTTATTATATGTTTGTAATCATTTAAGTGAATCCAAATATTGAAATTTCACCTGAAATTATTTTTTCTCCCTAAAATTATCACTTCATTCTTTTCAAAGTTATTGGGCCCACATTTGTTTTGATCCAATGAATAAAAAACCTATAAAATTAGACATATTTTTACCCATTGGATGATTTTTATAGTGGGACACAAAAAAAAATTAAAACACATTTTTTTCCCTCAATTTTTTTTGTTATTTGATCAGATTTTATATTATTTTAGTTCTTTTGACATGAAAAGTCTAAAAATATAAAAATAATATTTAATAGTGAGATAAAAATATTTTTTTTACTTTTGGTAAACTTTCTTTTAAATTGGATAATTTTTATATTTTTAGACTATTTTTATCAAGAAAAACCGTAAAAATATAAAATATTAATTAATCGGTAAAAAAAATTCACTAAAGACAATAAAATATAAAAAGTAAAGCAAATAAAAAAACATCCTAAATAGAAAGGAAATGATTCTCATACATCCATTTTCTGAATCGAAGCCTCCAGATCGAACCTTTGGCGCCGGAGGGTGCCTGAATCGAACCCTCCGTCTGGACCCCTTCTCTCTCTCTGAAACGGGATTAAGGTATTACATTTAATAGTAAGAATATATATATATATATATATATATATATATGGTTAATTTCACTTTGTACCCCTTCACTTCAATCATGTTATCATTTTTGTACCATTTGCTCTTAATTTTAACATTTTTAGAGAAAAATTTCGGGGATCGGGACGGGACTGATCAAAACAGTCCCCGAAATATATGGTTAATTACCATTATACCCCTTCGACTGCTTTTTCTCTCTCATTTTTTTTTGTTTTGTGTAGGTTTTTTTTCATTAGTTTTATTTATTTTATTATCAAATTTATTTATTTTTTTCAATTTTATTTATTTTTTATTTATTTTTTTAATCAAATTTATTTTATTTTTTCTATCATTTTATAGTAAATCAGCATCCATAACTAATTTGTTTTACTATTTCATGGATAAAAAAGAGAAGAAAAATTATTTATTTAATCTCATTTTTCAAATTTTAATGAAAAAAATTGAGATTTTTTAGCTAAAATGAGGGCTTAGTTAGTGATTTTTGCTATTCTATCGAGAGTTCAATTTTTCTCATTTCCATCATAATTTTTAAAATATTAATTGTGTTATAAATTTTTGTAAAAACTGAAATTCAGAATTGATTCCTTTATTTAGAAATATTGTACAAAAAAAAGTTATTACGGCCAAGTTTGGGCTAGTTTTTTTTCTTTTTGTGAGACCTTTTAGCTGTTTTAATTTTTGAGTTATTTCATTTTTAGAACACTTTTTATATCGTTTAGTTGAAATTTTATAATTTTTTTTAAAAAATAAAAGATCTTGTGTGAATTTAAATAAAACTTCACTAAAGACAGATAATTTAGCTAATTTAGCACGTTAAAATAACATGAATTTTTTTATAACTCCAATTCCTCTTGTTAAAAAATCAGAAAAGTGCAAAATCTTGATCTAAAAGTTAACAAATTTTTCACAAAACTAATGAAAAAAAAAACTACACAAAACTTAAAAGAGAGAGAGAGAGAGAGCAGTTGGGGGCATAATGGTAATATCTTTGGGGAAAAGGGGTGGGGCTGTCGGGGGAAAAAGCAGCTAGGGATGGCAATTTGTCCCGCCCCGATTGGGGTGAATTTTCGAGAATTTTTCGAGGATCGGGGATAAAAAAAATTCTGGGACGTGGCGGGGACGGTTTTGTTCCGTCCCTCCCC
>BRYE01000010.1:2891607-2896607 GCA_030159115.1 Actinidia arguta var. hypoleuca | reverse complement strand
CATGGTGGCACTCGTCAGTGTCACGCTCGGATACGTTCCCCACCGATGACATACAATATATAGTACGAAGACACAACGGATATAAGGAATGTCTATACATAACGAAATTTTCATAATAAACAGCCATGGGGAAACAGAATTAGGGATATAGTGTTTGTATATCTCAATAAACAATTTGTATGTAAACTCAATGCAATTTGAATGTAAAGGTGGCGTTGGATTTAGTACTTTTGCTATTATGTATAAGTTTTTTCCCTTCAACAAAAGTTTCTTAATTCTTAGTGTTGCAGCAGTCCCTTGTTTCCCAACTCTAGTCAACAAGCTTCAGTTCTAGTTGTACAAGACATTATAACTAGCATGGTTTTCATTTACACTAATTTATAGTCATCGGTAGATCATTTAGCAACGTGTTAAAGATTGCTATCCATAAAGAAGTGGGTTTATAACCTTAAGAGGTAGTTGGAAAAGATCATGGCTTTGTTGTCAAGGGGTTGTTAGTTCGAGTTCCCTCATAGTCATGGAAGATCTGTCCATCATTAATTTCAAGACTTCCAAATTAGTCTCTTATACCTAATTGAGTTAGGTAGGAATACTGGGCTATCAAAAAAAGAAAAAAAAAAGTGTGGTTACGACTACCTATCTACTCCCTTTTCTAGACTTTGTTAGTTGAGCACTAACTTTTTTTTACAATATCTTTTTTTATGGATTTTTTTCATCATATCCTTGATGAGCTTTTTAAGTAGTTAAGTTCTAAACTAGAGGGAGTTCAGGAGAGTACATAGAGATATCAAGCATGTCTTGCTGGCACGGCACGACAAGAAAAAACTCGGCACGGGCACGGTATAAGTTAGGCACGGTAAGGCACGACACGGTCTGAGTGGGCATGGACACGGGCAAAGGGCACGAAAATAGTGAGGCACAGCATGGGCACGACACAGTAGTTGGCTTGATACAAGCACGGTACGACACGGTATAAGTCAGGCACGGCACGATAGTTGGCTTGGTTTGACACGGCACGGCACGATACGACACGACACAACACGACACGAACTTAGTCAGATACGACATGGGCATGACACAGAACTGTGAACGACACGACACGGTAATTGATCTGGCACGACACGGTAGTGGCAATAAATAATTAATTTTTAAATAAATTAAAATAAAATTTAATTAAATAAATTGACTTTTCATAATAATAAAAAAAATAAAAAAAAAAAAAAAATTGAATAAGAAAATTAAATAAATAAATAAATTTTGACTTGTTCATGGGTCATGGCTATAAATAAATAAATAATAATAAAAGATATTTTTATTAATAAATTCACTTGACAAATGTCATAATAAAAAAAAAATAAAAAAATTTAAAATAAAATAATGAATAACAAAAAAAAATTTAGAAAAAAATAAAATTAAATTTTGATAACAAAAAATATAAATTTTAAAATTTTTACTTGTGGCCCATAGTAGGCCATAATAAGTTAAAAATACATTTTAAAAAAATAAAATTTTTAATAATAAAAATAAAATTTTTAATTTTTGAATTGATAGTCCAAAATTGAATTTTTTTTTTATTACATAATATGTATAAAATTTGATTATATTATGCGCTAGCCACACAATCGCAACATAATTATGATGAGTTACACCGTTCATTTTATTGTTTTTACTATTTTAATCACTCTCACCAAATTTGAAGTCTATTGGGTATTGAAAGCCTTTTTATCAGGACATTGATGTTGACTCAATAGGCAACCCAAGAGGGGGTGAATTGGGTTTTTCAAACTTAATTGGTGATTTATAAGTAATTTGTTTAATTCTAATAACAATGTATGTAAAAAGCTATAATGAGAGTGTACCGTTGGTGGTAGTTGGGAAGCCATTAATGTTGTACCAGGGTGTCGACACTGGAGACCTGTATTAAATAGCTTGAATGAAGAGTGTATTAAATAGCTTGAATGTCGACACTGGAGACCTGTATTAAATAGCTTGAATGTCGCCTTTTTCAAACTTAGGATCACTCCCTTGTATGGTAAATGCCCTTGGAGACCTGTATTAAATAGCTTGAATGAAGAGTGTACCGTTGGTGGTAGTTGGGAAGCTATTAATGCTGTACCAGGGTGTCGACACTTCCTCGTGGTGTCGACACTTTCCATGTGTCGACACATTATTTTCATGGTGTCGACACTTCAAGTCTTATGTTCTTGCCTTAAAACTGTCTCCAGGTGCTGATCTCGGTGTCGACACTTCTTCGTCAGAAATTCTTGCTTTTGCTACTGACTTTTGGTGCTGATGTTGGTGTCGACACTACTTGCTTCCAGATTCTTGAAATTTACACACTGTCATTTGGTGCTGATAAAGGTGTCGACACTTCTCTTCTTCAGAGTTCTGATTTCAACTACTGACGTTTGGTGCTGATAAAGGTGTCGACACTTCCCTTCTTTCATATTCTGATTTCATCTACTGATGTTTGGTGTTGATGTAGGTGTCGACACTTCCCTTTAAAAACTCTTGAAGTTGAACATTGATATTTGGAGTCGATAATGGTGTCGACACTTTGTCTTCAAAAGTCTTCTTGATATCGCCACTGACATTTGGTGTCGATGAAGGTGTCGATACTTCTTCTTTTAAAGTCTTCAGTAGATAGCTATTGACATTTGGTGTCGATATCGGTGTCGACACTTTGTCTTCAAAAGTCTTCTTGATATCGCCACTGACATTTGGTGTCGATGAAGGTGTCGACACTTCTTCTTTTAAAGTCTTCAGTAGATAGCTACTGACATTTGGTGTCGATACTGGTGTCGACACTTCTTCCTTCAGATTTCTGATTTTGGTTACTGACTTTTGGTGTCGACACTTATACTATGGGTGTCGAAACATCCTTCCAGAATGCGTTCCATCGTCTCTTTGATAATCTAAGTATTGTGTCGCCTTTCTTTCTTTATAATATTCATTCATGGATTTATATGGTGTTTGTTTACTTTTATTCATTCAAGATTGATGAGTTATTTTGAGTCTTTCACGAATTTGATCATTGTGGCTTCTGGGCTCAAGGTGTCGACACATTAGAGCAAGGTGTCGACACTTTCTCTTAGAAAGTGTTTTATGAAGCTTTCTTTGATCAGATAAGTTATAGAACGCGATGCTTCGGTGCTGCACGCTTAGTAAACATATTAAGCACTAATAAATTATTTTGTTATCATCGAAATCGAGGCTTGATTCAACAATCTCCCCCTTTTTGATGATGACAAAACATAAACATAAAACTTATGCAAATTTCAGTTACGTCCGTATTTGCTCCCCCTTTCTTTTGTAATATATTTCTCCCCCTTTTTGTCAATCCATCAGAAAAGGGTAGCTTACAATGGCTCGTATGAGGGACAAGTTATAACTAATATCGTAGAAGTCCAAGCATGCATTTATACACTAATATCATTTACGCCCATTCATTGAATTTATGTCCAATATCATTTGACACCAGCATATACACTGAGATATCCCAAACACGATGTCATATAGTGAATCATTAACTGCATTCATTACTTCAACCCATAAACCATAAGATCAAAACATACTATTGTCATTCCATAAATCATAAGCCATAAACATAAACCAGCAACCAGCAATCATAGATCATAAACCATTAGTTTAAGGCACACTAATGTCATTCCATAAGCCATAAGTCATAAACCATACACATTGTCCAAAACCGAACATATTATCAGAAAATCAGAATTCATACATATTATATTTACATAACACGTTGTTTAAAAAAAATTTATGGAGAGGGCGAGGTAGATGACGTGTTGTGGACGGGTGTGGATGGAGATGGAGAGGGTGAAGGTGATAGTTCAAGAGCTGTCTCTGCGGTATTCTTGAATTTTGATCGTAGTTCCCAATTACGGGTACTATATCGTCGACGTGTAGCACGAGAAATGAGTGGAGTGGCATACGAATCAGTCTCTGAAGAGTCTCCAAGTTCAGCATTGCTGTCACCTCCCTTTTCTTCCTCATTCTCTGCTTCCTTATCTTCCTTCCCCTTTTCTTTGCTTGCTTCCCCTTCTTCTTCTTTGTTTTTCTCCCCCTCATCCGAGCTCTCACAGTCATCCAATGGTTTTTTTCCTTTTCTCACCATGTTTGACAGATTTCGTATTTTCTTTTCGCAAACCACTAGTCGAAACGCCATGTTGTCAACCTTTGTGTGCAATAGGGTTATCAACTCAGTCATTTTGATCATGAAGGTACGCATTTCAGTTTTAAATCCTCCTTCTTCCCCGGCTTCTTCTCCTTCCATTTTCTCCTTTCCTTTCGAACTACTCCCTATCTTGATTTTCTTAGTTTGTTTTGGAACCCATTTGTTTCCAATTAATTCGTATCCCATTCGTTTCAAGGTTTTCTCATTATATTCGTCGCTCACAGCCTTTGGGATTCTTATGGTTTCATCGTCCAAATCAACTCTAAAGAACTTAAAAATCTTTGTTAGGAGCATTCCATAGGGCAAGCTCACCTTCTTGATGGTGGCTTTGAACATTTGATCCAAAATGAATAATGCCAGATCAATTTTTGAGTTTGTAACATATGCCCAGAGAAAGAACAATTCTCTATCCGATACGTACTCAAATTTTCCCGTCTTGAGAATCAAAATTGTGCAAATAAAATGGTGCACTAATCTTAGCTTTAGAGGTAGCGTGTTTGCCTTTGGTTGTGCGGCTAGGCTTACATTATCACCATAGACAACCTTCATTTGATGTTTCCTTTGAATGTTGTGTCTTCCTATTACATTTCCTGATTTGATTCCTAATATTTTTTGTATTGTTGATCAGTCCAATGTTATATGAATCCCTTTCACGTAACTCTTTATGTCATTAGAATGAAGTCCTCGTGATGCATTCGCATAAAAATAGGCGACTAGTTCGGGATAGACTTCATCCTTTGTTAATGTCATAGACATCCAATCTAGATCGTCCATCTTTGAACTAAATGTGAAGTTATGTGCGTCG
>BRYE01000010.1:2884107-2886607 GCA_030159115.1 Actinidia arguta var. hypoleuca | reverse complement strand
TGATCTCAAAATCTTTCTTACCTACTCAATGTTAGGATAAACTTTTCCAAAGAATTTTAACCCATTAATAATATCGGTAAATCGTCTGAACATTTCAGTGATTGATTCATCCGTTTTCATTCTAAACAATTCATAATTGTGAACTAGAATGTTGATTTTAGATTCCTTAACTTGACTAGTTCCTTCGTGAGTCACTTCTAACCTATCCCATATTTTTTTTGTCGATTCACAAGATGAGATTCGATTATACTCATTAGCATCTAATGCACAATACAATATGTTCATGGCTTTAGAGTTTGATTGTAATATTTTTAGGTCATTTTCATTCCAAGTGGACTCAGGTTTAGGTTCGTCTTTGCCTTCAATTTTTAGTGTTGGAGTTTTAGGACCTTTAATAATTATTCTCCATAATTCATAATCTACGGATTGTACGTAGATTCTTATTCTATTTTTCAATAGTTATAATTTGTTCCATTAAAGCAAGGTGGTCTATTTGTGGATTAACCTTCACCAAGTGAGTTACCGAAGTTGGTTGCCATGGATCTATTCCTACGATGTTAAGCATTAATAGGAATACTAGCTCTGATACTAATTGTTGACTCAATAGGCAACCCAAGAGGGGGGGTGAATTGGGTTTTTCAAACTTAATTGGTAATTTATAATTAATTTGCTTAATTCTAATAACAATGTATGTAAAAATCTATAATGAGTTTAATGCAAGAAATGCAATAATAGAGTAATAGCAATAATGGGAGAGAGCACACCAGATTTATCGAGGTTCGATCACAACCCGTGATCTACGTCCTCCCAAGACCTTCGCAAGATCTTCTTCCACTATTTGTAATCCGCAACTACAATATGGGGGTTGGTTGTTCAAGTGCCCAACTCACTTTTATACTAAGTAGTTTTGTCCAAGCTCCACTTAAACTTCCTAGTGTTTTACTTACAAAAGGAAACACTCAAACTCTTAAGTGTTTGGCTTTCAACAAGAGAAACACTCAAAAACTCTCACCAAGTATTTTTGTCTAAGTCACACTCAAACTTACAAGGATAAAATAGAGAAGGATGTTTCAAGATACACAATAACTCTCTCAATAGAGTAGATAAGAATGGAATCTCACAATTAATACTAGCACAAGGGGACAAAGAGGATATTCAAAGATTCTTAACTTTGAAGCTTGTTGAATGATGAATCAATATACTTAGGATCACTTCCTTGTGTGGTAAATGCCCTTGGAGACCTGTATTAAATAGCTTGAATGAAGAGTGTACCGTTGGTGGTAGTTGGGAAGCCATTAATACTGTACCAGGGTGTCGACACTTTCTCGTGGTGTCGACACTTTTCATGTGTCGACACATTATTTTCATGGTGTCGACACTTCAAGTCTTCTGTTCTTGCCTTAAAACTATCTCCAGGTGCTGATCTCGGTGTCGACAATTCTTCGTCAGAAATTCTTTCTTTTGGTGCTGATATTGGTGTCGACACTACTTGCTTCTAGATTCTTGAAATTTACACACTATCATTTGGTACTGATAAAGGTGTCGACACTTCTCTTCTTCAGAGTTCTAATTTCAGCTACTGACGTTTGGTGCTGATAAAGGTGTCGACACTTCCCTTCTTTCATACTCTGATTTCATCTATTGATGTTTGGTGCTGATGTAGGTGTCGATACTTCCTTTTAAAAACTCTTGAAGTTGAACACTGATATTTGGAGTCGATAATGGTGTCGACACTTTGTCTTCAAAAGTCTTCTTGATATCACCACTGACATTTGGTGTCGATGAAGGTGTCGACACTTCTTCTTTTAAAGTCTTCAGTAGATAGCTACTGACTTTTGGTGTCGATACTGGTGTCGACACTTCTTCCTTCAGATTTTTAATTTTGGTTACTGACTTTTGGTGTCGACACTTATACTCTGGGTGTCGACACATCCTTCCAGAATGCGTTCCATCGTCTCTTTGATAATCTAAGTGTTGTGTCGCCTTTCTTTCTTTATAATATTCATTCATGGATTTATATAGTGTTTGTTTACTTTTATTCATTCAAGATTGATGAGTTATTTTAAGTCTTTCACGGATTTGATCATTGTGGCTTCTTGGCTCAAGGTGTCGACACATTAGAGCAAGGTGTCGACACTTTCTCTTAGAAAGTGTTTTATGAAGCTTTCTTTGATCAGATAAGTTATAGAACGCGATGCTTCGGTGCTGCACACTTAGTAAACATATTAAGCACTAATAAATTGTTTTGTTATCATCGAAATCGAGGCTTGATTCAACAATTGATTCATTATCAATCGATCAAGTACGCAACGATAATTAAACCATTTCATTTTTCTCATACATGATATAATCACTCCCACTTAAAATCTAGATAGTTCCGATTCGAAAAAAACTGTTGTGATGGCCGTCGAGTTGTGCATTATAGGATATTATTGCTCATAGATGCACTGAATGTGATTCGATTAGGTGATTTTCGATATTTGATCACCACTATTTTTGA
>BRYE01000010.1:2866607-2874107 GCA_030159115.1 Actinidia arguta var. hypoleuca | reverse complement strand
GAACCAAACTACTCGAGTTTGGCTCGTGCTAAGCGCGTTAAAAAGTTATTTAAGACAGATTTGTTACTTAAAAAACAAATCTTGAACTATTCTTTAAACTTTCAAAGCAAAGTTGAACAATCTATTGGCTAACTTGTTAAGTTTTCTAAACCTGAACAATCAATTAGGCTCGTGATTGGCTCGAAACTCTTTTAAAATCAATTTTCTTAATAAACAAGCAAAACTTGAACATATTTTAAAGTTTGATAAGTTTTAAATTAAGCTTGAATAATTTTACTCTACTATGTTTGATTCATTAGACTTGTTTACCAATCCTTTATCGATGACTCACCTCCCCCAAAGTAGTGATACCAAAAGCATCCAACAATTATATAACCCTAGTGCATAGGTGACGAATCACAAAAATGAAGTGGCCTTTTAATCTCTACACGGTATTCTTAATTTATGGCCTTTTAATCTCTACATAAAGCAATAGGAGGAGCAAATGAAGGTTGTAGAAGTTAGCCCATGGAAATAAAAGAAGGTTGTCCTGCCAAAATGCAATTCCCACAATAGATTGGAGGGAGAAAAGACCATACAAGAGAGGCAAGATTGCTGGGGAAAGAGAGAGAGAGAGAGAGAGCAACAAAAAAATACAAAATTAAACGATAAACAGAAATTACTAAAAATGTAAAAAGACTCAAAAATAAAATCAGCTAAATCAGCTAAAAAACAACTCGCCCAAACTGAATCCAATAACTTGTATGTATATAGAGAGGTAGGTAGGGAGATACCAATTTATTTCAGATAGCCAGCCAAAGGAAACGCCTTTCTTCCATCTTTGGTTTCTCTCTCTAAAAGCAAGGCTCTTTACCCGGTGGAGAAAAGAAAAAAACAGAGAGAGAAGTGGGCGTGGGTTGTTCGCCAAGAAGAAAAAAGTTTATAGGAGAGAGAAATGTCAATCCTGCCTAAATTATTACGTGGTTCACACTTCACACTTCACACCACAAAAAATTAGGATGGGGAAGGTGATGTCAATTGATGATGTCTATGTTACGATATTTAAGGTGTGATTGTCAAAATTAGATGTGCCGTGCTGTGCCATTCTAGTCGGGCGAATTTATTTCCGTGTTTTGTGGTGTATTTATTTAATAAAAATCTTAGTCCGATTTATTTGTGTCTAATCGTGTTTGTGTCTTATTGCTCTATAATACTTCAAATTAAAAATTAAAATCAATTAAGATTTTCTCATATAAACGTCACGTGTCGTGCCGTGTGTCCCAAAAATAGTGACCCGTTCCGGCCCACCCATCACCGCGCTCCTTCTACGCTGGTGCTTTAAAGTGCCTTGCCCGTATGTTAGCCTGGCCTTTGTTAAAAACATCTAGTCACCATATAACATACGGTAACTTCTTCTCTTTTTTTTTGAATGTTCTACTAAAGTGTTTATTGTATAACTTTTTTTTCCTCTTTATGGGCCTAACTTACTTTACAAAAAAAGTTGATAAAATTTTAATTTTTGATAAGCTATATTTTGATATTTTTTATTTTTTTTATAATTATTTCGATTTTTACATAAGTCAACTACACTAAAAACCTACTAATATTGTAAATATTCTAATAAAAGAATTTACGTTAAAAGTTAATTTATCAAAAGTGAAAGTCAAAAAATATTAAAAAAGAGCTTGTAAATTAAAATCACTCCTCGTAAGATATTTTTCGCTCATAAACAAAAAATAAAAATTGTAAAGAACACTGTGGCATAAAGCTATAATATAGCACAATTTCAAGATAAAAAATGCAAGATGTTATGCGAAACACCACTTTTATCTATTATTACAAAACATCCATTCTTATTATCGTTTTTATCATTTTTATTGATCATTTAATGTGACATAACTCGACATTGTTGACTATAATTGATTGAATTAATTAAATTTAAAATTAAATTGGATTAAATTAATTAAGACATTTATTTTATTACAACAGTTAATATATAATTGGGTGAGAGACCAATTTTTTAAGAGGAAAAGAGAAGGAAGCCCAACTACCGCGTGTAAAATATGACAAAAGTCACGTCGTCTTTTAAGTCTTTGGCCTTTTCGTCTATTATAGAAACCTTTTGACGCTGATTGCCAAGTTGGCATCCACAATAATTCAATTTTTAAATTATTTGCTGAACGCCCTCCCTTCCTAGAAGGGATTGATTTTTACAAAGTATATTTTTTTAAAAATATATTAGGCAAATTACAGTGATCTTCCCTGATGTTTTTTTTAATACATATACTTTCCTTATGTTTTAGAAATTACACTTAACTCCCCTGTCAGTGTTCGTATTGTAACTGAGGTAACAGAAAATCTGATTTTACCTAAATACCCTCAACTAGGTTGATAAATCCTATATCTCTTCACCAACTCCTCTCCCCCCCCTCTCTATATGCAGGGGCGGTACCAAGGGGGGCCTAGCAGGGGCTACAACCCCCCCTCACTTCTAAAAATTTACAAAATTTATACTTGATTTTTTTTTAAACTTTAGCCCCTGAAATATATTAATTTTTTTTTACACTTTAACCCCCCTGACCTCTAATCCTAACTCCGCCCCTGTCCATACATGTGTGTGTGTATGTGTGTTATATAACAATCAAAACATAGCAGGATTGCCCATCAAAGCCCATTTGTTAATCCCTAACTCTAACCTAAGCCCAAAGGAAGAGAGAGAAAGAGAGTAGAAACTCCCGCATCCAACAGTCACTGTAGAGAGAAAGAGAGAGAGAGACCTAGATCTTCAACACCCAGGTTGCCGTTCCTTGTCGTAGCTTGCAGCTCGCTTGTTGTCGTCACAAGGCGTTGCATTTGTTAATCCCTAACCCTAGCCTAAGCCCATTGGAAGAGATAGATAAAGAGGGTAGAAGCTCGCGAACCCAACAGTCGTTGGAGAGAGAAAGAGAGACCCATATCTTAAACACCTAAGTCGTAGTTCCTTGTCTCCACTTGCAGCTCGCTCGTCATCATCATAAGCTGTTGCCGTTGTCGTTGTTGTCAGTCGCCGTCGTTGTCAATAGCCTATCGCCATTCAGTTCTCTCATCTCTTCTCCCCCTTTCCGTCTTAGATTCTCTCTTCTTCTTCTACTCTCTGTATCTCTCTTCCCAGCCTCCAAAATTCCTAAAATGCAAAACTCTGTTCCTTTGCCTCAAATTTTAAAACTTTAAAATTGAAAATAAATTCTTTGTTATTATGAGTGCTTGTGGGTGTTGTGAAAAAAAAAGTTGTATGGTGCACAGTTTGTGGCGTTGGGGATTGGTTGGTGGTGTTTGAAATTTTGGGGCGAAAAGGAAAGGTGGGAAGAGAGATGAGC
The DNA here is from genome assembly GCA_030159115.1 of Actinidia arguta var. hypoleuca. Taxonomy (NCBI): domain Eukaryota; kingdom Viridiplantae; phylum Streptophyta; class Magnoliopsida; order Ericales; family Actinidiaceae; genus Actinidia; species Actinidia arguta. The sequence goes on along the minus strand of BRYE01000010.1, from coordinate 2,870,772 downwards.
TAAGCAAAAGTTTTTCTTTTTAATTGGGATTATTTTGAGCGTCAAATTTGGTATTTTGTAAAATTTGGATGTTGATATCATCAAAAGGTGTTAGTTGAGCTAACGGTCAACTAACGGGAGGAGAAAAGTGTAATCTGACTGTAAATCTTTTAGGAGTTAAATGTAATTTATAAAACGGATGGGATATCTGTATTAAAAGCAAATCTTAGGGGCTGTTATTGTAATTTGTCAAAAATTATTTATATACGTATATCTTTTACGTAAAATTATAAAATATCCTTTGTATTTTGTGAAGAACTACATTACAAGTTGTTAAAGAAAATATCATTTTTATAATTTTTATTATAAAAAACATATTGTAATACGAAGGTATAGTGTCAAAATTACTTAATTTTTATATACATAAAAACTCACTCTCCCTGCATTAATCAGTAGGGCATGGTAGAATTAAATGACGATTATACGGCTCCATTTGGGGTATTTTTTTTAGCTTATATAGTTATTTTGGTTTTTGAAATTTTCTATCTTTAGTGTTTTTTTTATCGTTTGATTAAAAATTTATATTTTTTTCGCTTTTACTTGGAATGTAAAAATTGGAGTGGTTGGCTACTGATACCATGTAATAATGATACCACTAATCGTAATAATAAACTATGTGGTAAGTTTATAAGAATTACTTTAAGTTTTCAATAATAAAAATAATATTCTTTTTGAGTTTGGTAGAATAATGATATGGTCTTTGTTGTTGTTCAGCCTTGGTTTATAAGTGAAAGAGGCGTAAGAAAAGTTCAGGATTTTCTTTCCTATTTGTTTAAATGGTGGCACTTGTCAGTGTCATGCTCGGATACGTTCCCCACCGATGACATACAATTTATAGTACGAAGACACAACGGATATAAGGAATGTCTATACATAACGAAATTTTCATAATAAACAGCCATGGGGGAAACAGAATTAGGGAAATGTGTTTGTATATCTCAATAAACAATTTGTATGTAAACTCAATGCAATATGAATGTAAAGGTGGCGTTGGATTTAGTATTTCTGTTATTATTTATAAGTTTTTTCCCTTCAACAAAAGTTTCTTAATATGTTCTTAGTGTTGCAGCTGTCCCTTGTTATGATATTTAAGGTGTGATTGTCAAAATTAGATGTGCCGTGTTGTGTCAGTCCAGTCAGGCGAATAAATTTCCCTGTTTTGTGGTGTATTCATTTAATAAAAATCTTGGTCTTGTTCATTCGTGTTTAATCGTGCTCGTGTCTTGTTGTACTATAATTTTTTCTATATAAATGATTTTAATGCTTCAAATTAAAAACTAAAATCAATTAAGATGTGCTCATATAAACGTCACGTGTCGTGTCTTGTGTCCCAAAAATAGTGACCCGTTCTGGCCTGCCCATCACAGTGCTCCTTCTACACCGGTGCTTTAAAGTGCCTTGTCCGTATGTTAGCCTGGCCTTTGTTTAAAACATCTAGTCACCATATAACATACGGTAGCTTCTTTTTTTTTTTTGAATGTTCTACTAAAGTGTTTATTGTATAACTTTTTTTTCCTCTTTATGAGCCTAACTTACTTTACAAAAAAAGTTGATAAAATTTTAATTTTTGATAAGCTATATTTTGATATTTTTTATTTTTTTTATAATTATTTCGATTTTTACATAAGTCAACTACACTAAAAACCTACTAATATTGTAAATATTCTAGTAAAAGAATTTACGTTAAAAGTTAATTTATCAAAAGTGAAAGTCAAAAAATATTAAAAAAGAGCTTGTAAATTAAAATCACTCCTCATAAGATATTTTTCGCTCATAAACAAAAAATAAAAATTTTAAAGAACACTGAGGCATAAAGCTATAATATAGCACAATTTCAAGATAAAAAATGCAAGATGTTATGTGAAACACCACTTTCATCTATTACTACAAAACATTCATTCTTACTATAGTTTTTGTCATTTTTATTGATCATTTAATGTGACATAACTCGACATTGTTGACTATAATTGATTGAATTAATTAAATTTAAAATTAAATTGGATTAAATTAATTAAGACATTTATTTTATTACAACAATTAATATATAATTAGGTGAGAGACCAATTTTTTAAGAGGAAAAGAGAAGGAAGCCCTACTACCGCGTGTAAAATATGACAAAAGTCAAGTCTTCTTTTAAGTCTTTGGCCTTTTCGTCTATTATAGAAACCTTTTGATGCTGATTGCCAAGTTGGCATCCACAATAATTCAATTTTTAAATTATTTGCTGAACGCCCTCCCTTCCTAGAAGGGATTGATTTTTACAAAGTATATTTTTTAAAAATATATTAGGCAAATTATAGTGACCTTCCTTGATGTTTTTTTTAATAGATATACTTTCCTTATGTTTTAGAAATTACACTTAGCTCCCTGTCAGTGTTCGTATTATAACTGAGGTAACAGAAAATCTGATTTTACCTAAATACCCTCAACTAAGTTGATAAATCCTATATCTATTCACACACCCCTCTCCCCCCCTCTCTCTATACGCAGGGGCGGTACCAAGGGGGGCCTAGTAAGGGCTACAACCCCCCCTCACTTCTAAAATCTTACAAAATTTATACTAGATTTTTTTTATACTTTAGCTTTCTAAAATATATTAATTTTTTTTTTACACTTCAACCCACCTCACCCCTAATCCTGGCTCTGCCCCTGTCTATACATGTTTGTGTATTATATAACAGGCAAAACACAACAGGATTGCCCATCAAAGCCCATTTGTTAATCCCTAACCCTAACCTAAGCCCAAAGGAAGAGAGAGAAAGAGAGTAGAAACTCCCGCGTCCAACAGTGTCACGCGGATGTTTCTTAATATGTTCTTAGTGTTGCAGCAGTCCCTTGTTTCCCAACTCTAGTCAGCAAGCTTCAGTTATAGTTGTACAAGACATTATAACTAGCATGGTTTTCATTTACACCAATTTATAGTAATCGGTAGATCATTTAGCAACGTGTTAACGATTGCTATCCATAATGGGTGGTTTAGTTGGAAAAGATCATGGTTTTGTTGTCAAGAGGTTGTTAATTCGAGTTCCCTTATAGTCATGGGAGATCTGTCCACCACTAATTTCAGGACTTCTAGATTAGTCTCTTATATCCAATTGAGTTGGGCAGGAATACTTGGCTATCAAAAAAAAAAAGTGTGGTTACGACTATCTATCTACTCCCTTTCCTAGACTTTGTTATTTGAGCACTGACTTTTTTTCACAATATCTTTTTTTATGGATTTTTTTCATCATATCCTTGATGAGCTTTTTAAGTAGTTAAGTTCTAAACTGAAGGGAGCTCAGGAGAGTACATAGAGATGTCAAGCGTACCTTGTCGGCACGGCACAACACGGGCACAACACGAAAAAACTTAACACCGGCACGGTTTGGGTACGGTATAAGTTGGGCGCGGCACGGTTTGAGCGGGCATGGGGCACGAAAATGGTGAGGCACGGCACGGACGCGACACGGTAGTTGGCTTGGCATGAGCACAGCACGGCACAATATAAGTCAGGCACGGTACGATAGTTGCTTATTTTGGCACGACACGGCACGACACGACACGAACTTAGTCAGGCACAGCATGCGCACGACATAGAACTGTGAACGGCATGCCACGGGCACGACACAGTAATTGGTCTGACACGACACGGAAGTGACAAGAAATGATTAATTTTTAAATAAATTAAAATAAAATTTAATTAAATAAATTGACTTTCCATAATAAGAAAAAAATAAAAAAAATAAAAATAATTTTTTGAATAAAATAAATAAATAAATATATAAATTTTGACTTGTTCATGGGTCATGACCATAAATAAATAAATAATAATAAAAAGATATTTTTATTAATAAATTGACTTTTCAAATGTCATAATAAGAAAAAAATATAAAAAAAATATAAAATAAAATTATGAATAACAAAAAAAAATTAGAAAAAAAATAAATTAAATTTTGATAACAAAAAATATAAATTTTAAAATTTTTACTTATGCCTATAGTAGGCCATAATAAGTCAAAAATATATTTTTTTAAATAAATTTTTTAATAATAAAAATAAAAATTTTAATTTTTGAATTGATAGTCCAAAATTGAAATTTTGTTATTGCATAATATGTTAAAAATTTTGATTATATTATGCGTTA
>BRYE01000010.1:2841607-2849107 GCA_030159115.1 Actinidia arguta var. hypoleuca | reverse complement strand
GGCTGAAAGCATGGTCATAGCCCCCAAATTATTCTCCGCCATCTTACTTCTCCGAAATAGAAGCAAAATAATAAAAAAGAACCCCGCAAATGAATTCGGAATGCTCAGAAATCTCTGGAAGGGCTAAACTATCAAAATCAAAAACTTCTAGGACCAAACTATCAAAATTAGAAAATTATGGGACCACATTAACAAAATCAAAAAGTTCAGGGACCAAATTGACAAAATCAGAACTTCAGGGACTAAATCGTAATTTAAAATAACTCTGGGGATCAATCTGTAATTAGTTGAAACTCTAGGGACCAATATACAAATAATAGAAACTCCAGGGATTAAAACTGTAATTTATTAGAGAGAATATTTTTGGAATATTCCTTGATGACATGGCAATCTGATTGAGCCTAACTCATAACTGACTCGGCGACTGACTGAACTTACCGCGCGGACACAGCGCTAATGTGGCACGCGGTTGGCGCGTGACTGGCGTGGCTGAGTGCGTTGGCGCGCGTGCAACACGTGGGACACCTTCCAGGCGCATACGAGCGCATGTGTTCTCCCCTCTGCCGTGTGGCTGCTCGTCTAGGCGCGTGCACGCGAGTGGGACCTCCCTCTAGGAGCGTGGGTCCTCCTCTCGTGCACGTGATAGTGCATGGGACCACCTCCTGGCCCAATTGTTGTGCACTCAAAAAGAATCACCGATCACACACACAAGACAATAAAGATTTACGTGGTTCGGCTAACAATACTTATGTCCACAGAGAGAAAACAATAATCCACTAATCGAACGAATGTATTACAAAGAAAGAGACTCGATCTCTCAATTCACCCTCTCTCATAATCTCTCTCTACCTTGCCTCTCACTTTCTCTCTCACAGCATACTGCTCTCAGCCCACAGCGCATCGCACATTGAATCTAAGTACTCTCCCCTTCTTTTTATAGACCAAGGGAAGGAGGTGGTAGACTCCTAATAGAATATCTAACTAGAATCCTATTCTAACTAGGAAACAATAAAAGATAATCACTCTCAAGTGTATAAGATAACTTGAGAGTTCTAATCTCACATGGACACCCCATGTGAGCCCCAACCGGACTTGGGCTTGGCTACTGGATGTAGACTCATTCAAATAGGTTGGACTCAACATGCATAACAAACTATTTAATTAGAATAAAATTTCAAATAAGTCAAAAAAACGGAACGATATAAGAAAACTAATTCACAGCTAGAAAAAAAAAACATCTGAGCCATACAATTATCACTCTTGGATTACCGTGTATCCCGAGAGAGACGAGTCGAAATGAAATGTCTCTTAAGTTAACACGTATGATCATGTAAAGAAAATAATGCAGATTTATTTCTCACAAATAATACTCTCTCTCTCTATTATACACTTTGTGCTCCTATTTCTCTCTATGACACCATCAACGCTCCTAGAAATTTAGAACGTGAAATCTATAAAGAGTATTCAAATAACCGCTCTATCCATTGAAAAATTTGACCACTTAGATACATTGGCGATATCACATTCATCAAAGAGTGTATGCGGAGCATGTGATTCGTGAGGCTCGTCAAAAAAATCCAACAAACGAATAAAAAAAAAACATACATTGTATTAATTAGAAATACCTGAGAAACAGAAGCAGAAGCAGAAGCAGAGAATCAGAGACAGAAAGAGCAAAGGAGAGCAGAGCAGTTAGGACACAACCTTACTATTGCTTCATTTATAACCTTTTTTTATATTCTCTTCTTCCATTCCACTTTTTGTCTTAGCATTACCTCACTTGTACCTTTTCTATATTCTCTTCTTCCCTCACACTCTCTATCATAGCTTTGGTTGATTTATATCTTTTATATATTTTGTTGGCTAAACTCAGTCTTATAAGAATAATTATAGAGTGTAAGCCAATGGGTAAGTTGTGCCCCAACGGGTGATAAACATAATCACAAAATATTTTAAGTATACATAATCATTACAACAATTAAGAAAGGCTAGACGTAAAATTTATCGATGGTATATTCAGCTGAATTATGCACTGACAAGTTAAACGATTAAACAATCGTAGTAAAAAGTATCAAACAAGAAAATAAATAGAAGAAGCGAAGGCTAGACAGACTTCATCACATTGAATATGTCAAAAAAGAACATTTTGATACTGACAAAGCCATCGTAGATGTCTTACTCGTGTCGAATCTATAAATTTTAAATTTCTCAAAAGATGAAAACGGTATTTATGTTTTAATGAAAAATCTTCATGATGTCTAAAAGAAGGTCCTTATGCATTTTTCTTATTCTTTAACGCCATGTGAAGGTCTTTGAGTACGATGTTTATTGTTTCTCATGTTGTTTGCAAATAAAAAATAAATTTCTAAATGTTTAAGTAACTTACTTTATATGTATATGTTTGCAAATAAAAATTTACATGATCACCATGGGGCATCATAAAAATTTTCCCATAGCTGGAGTACACCGTGTATTAATTTTTATGGACACGTGGCAGATTTTTAGGGCTGGTACAGGGAATGGGTACAGACTGGGTACAGGTGATCATAAGATTCTGCGCTTTAATTTGCTGTGTACTTTTAGTGCTTTAGCAAACATATTTCAAATCAATTTTCAAGAAGTCATATCTTAATTCTTGACTTTTAAAACTTTGCTTTTAATAAATTATAATCGATATGCTACCGGTACCGGTTCTAGATCTTACAATTCGTCCAGTTCCTAGATTTGTCAAGAACCGATCCAATCTGCATCATGTACACTCCTATAAATTTACAATCGGTGAAAGATAAGGGAGCCATAGATTAAATGTCGCATTTTATCAATCTTGATGACAAGATGATTGATCCTTGTAGTCTGACAACAGTTACATTTTTATCTCTATAGTTTTAGTTTAAGCAATTAGCTAGGATTGAATAGTTTCAATCGGTTTCAATTTATTCCCTACGTCAGTACCCACTAACGATTTGAATGGAAAGGTAGTAAGTGAAAATTCACCCGGCCATTTTTAGTAACTAAAATAAAATTTTAGACAAACTACAAGGATCAATTTTAGTAAAATTATCCTCTAAATATGAGATGTGAGTTTTATGTGCTTATTTTATGTCCAAATACTTAACGGGTATTGAAAGAAGGACCATATTGAAATTAAATTAAAATTATAGGATTCTAATTGTTCAAATTAAAACTATAAAAACCAAAATAAAACTTTGATCAAAATATATTACAAGTTATATATGGCTTTGTTATTTATCTATGAGCCACTCTATATTATAGTTGAATTTGGACAGTACAATATTTGTTATTAGTTTGTTTATATGAATGAAATATATGCATATATCTTTATTATTTTTCAGATTTTATAAGCATGCAAACCCATATTTTTTGCAACTAGAAATTTAAGTTTGTAATCTTTCTTTCTCTCTCCCCTCTTCTTTCCCACCATCCAACCCGCTCACTAAATTTATAACATGAGTTTTCTATACACTAAATGCATAAAGTATGACAGTTTCTACTTCATGATCACTTTATTTTGGCATAAATAATGTGAAAAATGATTATATTAGATGAATTCGTTATAAAATTTTGAAATCATTACAGTTTTTGTTTATATTGAGATCTTTTATTGAGGAAAATGAAAATAAATATTTGAAGTTTGAGATATTGGAGCCAACTAACCCTCACGAAAGATGATTGTGCAAACCGGTGAATTGTTTTTGTTAATACAGATTTGTTGAGGTGTAAAATAATAGAGGTTGATCATGGTGTTTTGAGGGTGTTTGTGACTTTAACTGGATCCAGAATTGGTTAGACTGACTAATGGAATATGGATGGTAGATTCTATTCCAACACTATGATTTAGCTACACCAATATCAAAAAAATATCTATAAAATAAAATCACTACTAAAATCTCAAATCGCAAATTGCACAAAATCTGCTATTTTGTTGAATAAGGAGAGAATTTGCTATTTTGTTGGATAAGGAGAAATTTGATAAAGGGGGTCCTAAAAATTTTTTATGTAACCACGATATTTTATGTTATGTGACAATTGTGCCCTTAAAAGTCAAATGGGTCTTTCCACGCATCCCATTCCCATCCACCTTCTCTATTCTCTCCCCCTTAATCACATTCCCATGTCTATCCACATGCTCTCTATCTCCTTAATCCCATTCAAGACAAAGACAACTCAGAAAAGCACCCAAGAGTAGAAGTTGTAGTGAGTTTACTATTGGAAGGTGAATCTTGAAATTGATCCCTTAATTCCATTCAAGGCAAAGACAACTCAAAAAGGCACCCGAGGCTGGAAGAAGTAACGAGTCTACTATTGGAAGGTGAATCTTGAAATTGAGCTGAAAGTACTAGAGAATGGCAGAGGGAAAGGATAGTAATGGAAGATGTCAGAAGTTCAAATACAATTTTATAGTTTGCTTAAATGTTTTTTTACGAGGATAATTCCAGCACCCTTAACCCCGACTATACTATACTCAGGAGCTTAGCACTCTTAACACTTGTCATCGTGATAAGTTTATTGAAATAATTAACTCCAATTTTACGTCATCTCTTATAATAACACATTTAAGTTAATAAATAAAATGTAATTAATTTTCAGATATGATAGTCGGTGCATATGACAAACAAACCTGTCAACGCAAAATTATTGTTTAGTTATCATCAGGAAATAACTATCTTTGTCATCTCCTTCATTATAGTTTGGGAATGCTTTCTTAGAAAATAATTTCCAACTTTCTCTTTGTTGCAAAAATAGCAGATCATGGACATACGTTCTCTCATTGTGAAGGTCGGCAACAACTTTTTCACGTGTTGTGATAATTATTCTATTTCAATTTTTGTTGTACGGGAAGGGTCCCATCACGCTTGCCCAAGATTTTACGTCTCATACATCGTCAGGCACCACAAAATATCGACATTCATTCAATAAATTATGTAAATAAGACTTCAAATCTTCTTTCATCTTCTCCAACATCTCAAAATCTTCTTTGGTGGTGGGGTTCTTAAAAGATTTATTGTCCTTTTAAGAAGATCTTGGAAGTTGTAATCTTTGGATACAGAAACTCAAGTATATAAATCAAATTGTCCTCTAAGACAATTATTGTTGTAAAGCTTTCGAGCTATAGTTATATTACCGAAGCCGCCCATATCCACAATCGATACCACACAATGATGCGGCTCTTCCTTCATAAGTTCCGACATCAATAAGTCAACATCCTTTTCAAAACCTATAACAAGTTCATAGTCTTCATATGCTCTTTCTCTTCGTAGCTGATTTAGTCTCCTGTTCATGCGAGCTAAATCCTCTTTAGCATCACCAATACTTTCAGTTTTGAAAATTTCTTCATTACGTTAGATTTGTTCGAGCCTGTTCTTGAATGAGTTAATTTTTGTTCCTATACCATAAAGAGTTGCTTGTTTGACGAGGCTAGTCTCCTTCCTGCAAATGCATAAATATTTCTCAAACCAAGCTTTTAACCCTATCTCCTTTGGAATCCCTTCCTCTTCACCTTCGAGGATGAAGTTGTCAATAATATCATTAGTATTGTTGTGGTAAAAATTTGGGAGAGTAACCAACAGTCAGAATTGCTCCTCGGTCTCGGCTAATACTGGGGCGATCTGCACAGCGACGACCTGCACACTAGTGAACAAAAGTTATCGACCAAGGTAAGACTGCTCAAAACCCCTCCGGCGTGGAAATTAGATCAAGGCGATCAGGAGATAATTAAAGGCAGTATGACGAGCACAATTATAAAGGTGTTTGTGGTGCTTGTGTTGTGCGTACCTTTCGGTAATAGGGGAGCGGCATTTATATAGACGGAGTAATGAGCCGTGTAAGTGGACCACAACGTTCCTATTTTGAGGGTGTTTGTGACTTTAACCGAATCTAGAAGACCCATATCTCACGATGGTTAGACCGACTAATGTGGTGCAATGGAATAGAGATGGTATATTCTATTCCAACTCTATGATTTAGCTACACCACTATCAAAAAATATATCTGCAAAATAAAACCACTACTAAAATCTCAAATCGCAAATTTGCATGAAATCTGCTATTTTGTTGAATAAGGAGACATAGAATTTGCTATTTTGTTGGACAAGGAGAAATTTGATAAGGGGAGTCCTTAAAAGTTCTTATGGAGCCACGCTATTTTATGTTATGTGACAATAATTCAACATCCTTTTCGAAATTTACAAGCTCATTGTCTTCATATGATCTTTCTCTTCGTAGTTGATTTAGTCTTCCATTCGTGCGAGCTAAATCCTCCCTAGCATCACCAATACTTCCAATTTTGAAAATTTCTTGATTACGTTGGATTACTTCGAGCCTGCTCTTCACTGAGTTGATTTTTGTTCCTAGACCATAAAGAGTTGCTTGTTTGATGGGGCTAGTCTGCTTCCTGCAAATGCATAAATATTTCTCAAACCAAGCTTTTACACCCAATCTCCTTTGGAATCTTTCCCTCTTCAACTTCGAGGAAGAAGTTGTCAACAATATCCTCACTATCATAAGGAACACGTACTCCAATCTGTTTCTCCGCCACTCGACTTCATATCTCACACCTCACAAAAAAATAACTTGTTCGATGAGAAAGTCAACAAGTTTTTCCACCATGAAGGAGACAACAGTGTCAGCCATCCTTCTTCACGATTCTCTTTGTTACTTCTCTCGCACTAGCTATAAACATGGATAAACACAGTTATTAATATATACATCCCATTTATCTTTCTGGAAAAATAATTATATTTGAGAAATAAATTCACCTTAGATGGACTTTCTAAAGTAGGTGTATGGTTTGCTTGATGATGAAAAAGGAGGTAAGTAGGTATGACCTAAACAAACAATGATCGAAAAAATATTTTTGTTTAGTAATGGCTACCTGACATGGCTAAGTCCTCCATATCTAAAACCACAAACAATATTTCAAAAAAAAAATAAACCGTGCATAAATTCAATAAAAAAAATCGGTTATGTGCACTAACGAAATCTAATTATGAGAAGTGGTTAAGAGCACATAATACCAAGATTTTCGATACACATTCCACCCGTTTCAATACACAGTAACATATTTTTATACACTTTTTTCCCACTACGATACACATTGAATAATGTAGCCTAAATAATTGTGAACCTAGCACTTTTTAGAATATAACCTTCAAAACTCCTTTTATTTGAAAATATTATTATAATACCAAATTATTTAAGAACAAAAATTATTTTGTGGTTTTGATTTTATTGGGTAATATTCTAAGCCATAATATGTGTATTAGACATAAATAGTTGTCGTTGTTAATTCAGGGCAATATTTTTGTTATTTTGCTCGCTTTGGCGTCATTATATTTAATAACTATTATCGGTTGATTAAAATTTTATACTTTTTCGATTATTTTTTATGAGAGGAGTTTGAAAATATATATTTTTTTATTTAATTTATAAAAAAGTACACTAAAGACAAAAAAATTATTTTTATTTATAAATTAGCTAAATT
>BRYE01000010.1:2824107-2834107 GCA_030159115.1 Actinidia arguta var. hypoleuca | reverse complement strand
ATTATTAGTCAAATCGGGGGGTGGGTGGCGTTTCACAAAAGTTAAAGTGACCTTTGAATCTTGTCCGTTTATCACTGCTTTGTGGCCGACAAACTGGGGCATCCCCATGTGGCTATTTCCGACTTTTTTATGCTTAACGTGTGAATGCTTTAAAGATAATCAATCACACTTGTACCCCTTATAATTTTACCCAAATCTCGCTTAAGCTCTTATACTTTCAATTGAAGCAAATAATCGATTATTTCACTTTGTATCATGTTTCGACGTAGTCCAATCACTGAACATGGTTTCATAAATTAACGGCATAAAGCAATAGGAGTAGCACATGAGGGTTGTAGAAGTTAGCTCATGGAAATAAAAGAAGGTTGTCCTGCCAAAATGCAATTCCCACAACAGATTGGAGGGAGAAAAGAGCATACGAGGAGACAAGATTGCGAGGGATAGAGAGAGAGAGACAAAAAAGTACAAAGTTAAAAGATAAACAGAAATTACTAAAAATGTAAAAAAACTCAAGAATCAAATCAGTTAAATTAGCTAAAAACCAACAAGCCCAAACTGGATCCAATAACTTATATGTATACAGTATATATAGAGAGAGGAAGGGAGATACCAATTTATTTCAGATAGCCAGCCACAGGAAAAACGCCCTTCTTCCATCTTTGGTTTCTCTTTCTAAAAGCAAGGCTCTTTACCCGGTGGAGAAAAGAAAAAAAACAGAGAGAGAAGTGGGCGTGGGTTGTTCGCCAAGAAGAAAAAAGTTTATAGGAGAGAGAAATGCCAATCCTTCGTAAATTATTATGTGGTTCACACTTCACACCACAAAAAATTTAGATTTATAAATTTGTAAATAAAATAAAAATATTATTTTGTTGTTTTCATTATTTTTATAAATAATGAAAATAATTTGACCTTATTTTTATTTATTTTTTATAACATAAATAAATTTTTATTTACGTTTATAATCAAAAATAGAATTTAAACATAACTTAAACAATTAACAAACATCATCTTGGTGTCCATAGACTACTACTTACTGTAAGTGATTTTTGTATAATATAATTTTTTAGAAAGTTAGTTTGACATGACTTTCACTAACGAAAGTAGTTTTCTTTCTGAGTTTGATATTAACATACTGAACCAAAACACACAGATTGAGGATAAAATGGTATTTCTGAAATCGTAAAACTGAATTGAATCAAATCACATGTTATGGTTCAGTCAATTTCCGTTACAAAGTTACAATAGTTTGGTTTATTTTTAAATTTTCTCAAACTGTTAAGAATATTTAATTTTTAATTTTTATTAAAATTGTACAAATTCAAAACGTGAACATCCCTATTGCTATAGCTTAATTCGTGTTAAGCTCATTAAATGGTTGCTTGAGACTGATTTGTTACTTAAATAAATTAAGCTTGAATTGTTTTTTAAACATGTTAACCTTTCAAATCAAAATTGAACAATCTACTAGCCAGCTTGTTAAGCTTTCTAAATCTCAATCTATTGGACTCGTGATTAGCTTGAAAATCGTTTGAAATCAATTTTCTTGATAAACAAGTTAAATTTAAACATATTTTAAAGTTCGATAAATTTTTAAATTAATCTTAGAACAATTTTACTCTACTTTGTTGGACTCTTTCGACTTGTTTACCAACCCTATATCGATTACTCACCTCCCCCAAAGTAGTGATACCATATAAACTTTAATCCTTACCACTAAAGTCAAGTGGCCTTTCAATCTTTACCGTTGATTATTAGTTTGTGACCGACATATTTGACCACCACATCTAGCTTTTCTCTTCTTTTTTTTTTTAACTTATTTTACTATTTGAAAAGGAATGATTTTTACACATTATTTTTATTAAAATAAAATAATATTTTTATATTTTATTACGGAAACTTGCTAATTTTTCTTTGTATTATGTAAAAAATCATATTACAAGCTATTTAATAAAATAGTAATTTTTTAATTTTGTATAATAAACATAAACAAAAGGTATTTGTAAAGGTATTGCGTCTCAGTTCCTTCACAATTCAAAAGATAAAGCGGCTTTTGAATCTCGACCGTTGATCACTGCTTTGTGGCCGACAAACTGGGTCGTCCCCATGTGGGATGTGGCTATTTCAGACTTTTTTCTGCTTAACGTGTGAAAGAGAATAAATCACACTGGTACCCCTGAAATATTTGGGTAAATTCGGAAGGAGACAAGGGAAAGAGGAGCTGTCAGGGACTGTCAGGGGTTGTGAGGATGAGCTCTCTTTATCTACGGAAGTGAGACCAAACGCAACGACTTTCTATTGACTCCGATTTCAACGTGATTGATTGCATGGAACAAATTGATTTTCCTTTTTCCTTTTTTCTCTCTTAGAAATAAGAAAAAGATATTAATATTTTATAATTTTATAATTATATCACTAACTTATTTCCCTTGCATTGTGTTTGATTATGCCGTAAGGTTTTATCAAATAGGCTAGTAGGGCTAGACACAGTTGAAAAATAAGTCAAGCTGATCACGATGTAAACCACGAAATACACGGATAGGTGACATCACGAGAATAAATTTCGTACATGTTTTAAACCTTAATATTCATTTGCAAGTTTGACATCTACGAGAATAATTTTTTAATGTTAATCTTTGTTAAACATTATCATTTTAATTTTTTTAAAAATAGTTTGACGTTAATTTGCAAGTTGGCATCCACAATAATAAACAGAAATGAATCTATTGATCTATTTTACAAGGGAATGAATATTATTCGCATATGTAATTAAGTGAAATATATGAGTACGTTATTTTAAATAGGATTTATTGTTGTGAATTTATAAAAATAGTTCAATAAATATGAGCCTCTGGGGGATGTTTGATAACTTTTTATTTTTTTTATTTTTGGTGTTTGTTTAATTTTTATTTTATTTTATTTTTTATAAAATAAAAACTAAAAATATATTTGTGTTCATCTATTTTTAAATATTTAAAAATAAAAATATATTTATATTCATTTTTTTTAAAATTATTTTTAAAAAAAAGTGGTGGCGGAGGTGGTGGCGGAGGTAGTGATGATGGCGGCGGTGGTAGAGGAAGATGAGGAGGAGGAGGAGGAGGAGATGGTGGCGGTACTGGTGTTTGAAAAAATTTAGATTTATAAATTTTGTAAATAAAATAAAAATATTATTTTGTTGTTTTCATTATTTTCAAAAATAATAAAAATAATTTTACTTTATTTTTATTTATATTTTGCAACACACTAGATTCAAATCAAAACAAACAAACTATTCCAATATCTAAAGTCTGGCTTTATCAAAAAATGAGAAAATTCAAAAATCTACTCGCGAATCCGTCGATCGAACCGCGAACAAATTGGAGCGAATCAACTGATAACTGAAACGAACTCGAATTTGAGATCGAGTTTGCTGCGAGATCTGCGTCCATATAGAGCGAGTCGACAAACAACGAAGAAGCTTGCGAGGCAGAGGGCTCCTTCTGGTTCGCTTCTTCTCTCTCTGGTTGTGGCAATGGAGGAGGGAAACACGGATTGGTCTGGGTTTGGGGGAAATTGGTTTTGAAATTTTTTTACTCAAAACGATGTTGTTTTTGTTAGTCGAAACGGTATCGTTTTGATTGTTGTAAACGGATGTTGTAAGGGCTGTTGTAAATGTAGCATTACCGTGGCTCTTTCAGATTTTTTTCTGCTTAACGTGTGAAAGAGAATAAATCACACTTGTACCCCTTATAGTTTTACCCAAATCTCTCTTAAGCTCTTATACTTTCAATTGAAGCAAAAAAGTACTATTTCACTTTGTATCATGATTTCAACGTAGTCCAATCAATAATTGTCACGTATGCAAAGGGGAGTTCATTATATATATAAAAAAAAATTTGATATTGGATGACGATAACACATAATATTGATGGCGTGACATCATTGTCGCAATGATTTTTTTTTTCCATTTCCTGTCCTAGTGTTTAAAGCCCGCCACATTTCCCCCGCTAAAAGAAACGAAACTCAATGACTCAACACACCAATTAATTCTCTTTCATCTCCTCGAAACTTCCGAGATACAGCTCCACCCCCTTCACTAGCTCTCTCCACCCCCACCTCTAGGTAAAACTCACAAAAGTTGAAATCAAAAAAAGTTAGAAAGTGGCCTTGGAATCTTGACCGTTGCTTTGTGGCCGAGAAACTGGGGCTATCCCCGTGTGGCTATTAACATATAAATTATGAATGCTTTCAAGAGAATAAATCACACTTGTACCTCTTATAGTTTTTTTCCATTTCCTACTCCTAAATTAATTCTCTTTCATCTCCTAAATTAAAGAAACTCAATGACTCAGTCATACCAATTAATTCTCTTTCATCTCCTCCGAAACTTCCGATATACACAATTTCAGCCCCCTCACCATCTCTCTCCACTAGGGGCGCACAGAATACCCGAAAGAACCGAGAATCGAGAACCAAACGAACCCGAATCTACAAATATTAGGTCGGTTTGGTTTGGTTATACCGTGCCCTCAGTTCGGTTCTGGGTCTGAAACTTGTAGTCTTGTCCGGTTCGATTCTTGGGTCTGTAAGTTTTTTACCTAGAATTGAACCGAATCGAACTGAACCCGAACCGATCAAGAAATTGAAGTCTAGACCCGATCAAGATCGGGTCGATTATGAATCTGTTATAAAACTGACCCGAACCGACCCATGCACACCCCTACTCTCCACCCACGACTCTAGGTAAAACTCACATTTTAGCAAAGATAAAAAAAAAAGAAGAGTATAATTTTAGCAAGAGGTAAATAATGCAAAAAAAAATTAGAATATCAATACACATTTTAAATTGTCCAATATACTTTTGCAAATTCTAGCTAAAAAATCTCATTTTTTTTTACTTTTAGCTAAAATATGAAAACTGAGAAATAAAAATTAATATTAGTAAAAAAATTCATTTGCTAGTTTTAAGTCATGAATTAGTAAAAAAAAACACTAATTATAATAAGATTGAGCTCAAATGTACAATTAGTTGAGGAATTCCTTCTGAGGTTTCTGTTCACATGGCCTTTCTGTCCAATTTTTAAACGGAACTAGATAGAAGGTTGACATTGACACACGTAAAGAAATTTAGGGTTGATATTGCTGCAATTAGAAGATGAGAGACTAAAGTAAAATCTGAGTGAAAGTTGAAGAGTGAAGTCTCTCATTAGATTTAAATTTTTTAAAAGTATCCTAAATTATTCTCTGTAAATTCAGTAATCTGTTCTATAGAGCCCTACCTTTCTCAGTCATTTCTTCAAACACCTCATAGGCTTTCCCAGATTTGGCATACCAAGGATTGCATGATCAATTAGCTAAGTTGCAAACAACATACATGGCAATTGGCAAGAAGCGCTTCATCCCTTGGTTTTCTCTCTATTTTCCCCTCGGTGA
Source organism: Actinidia arguta var. hypoleuca (assembly GCA_030159115.1). NCBI lineage: Eukaryota > Viridiplantae > Streptophyta > Magnoliopsida > Ericales > Actinidiaceae > Actinidia > Actinidia arguta. The sequence goes on along the minus strand of BRYE01000010.1, from coordinate 2,828,695 downwards.
CTCAGTAGATGGTTGATTCTCGAGAGTGAGAGAGAATTTCACCCAATAGATAATCATAATTAGTGTAATCCAATGGGTAAGTTGTGCCCCAATGGGTGATAAAAATAATCACACAATATTTTAAGTATACATAATCATAAAATTTTACCTTTTCACAAAATTCTTTTACAACAATTAAAAAAGGCTAGACATAAAATTTGTCGATGGCTCATTCAGTTGAACTATGTACCGACAAGTCATACAATCAAACTATCATAGTAAAAAATATCTAACGTGAGAATGAATAAAAGAATCTAAGGCTAGACAAACTTTATCACATTGAATATGTCAAAAAAAATTATTTTGATACTGACAAAGTCATCATAGATGTCCTACTCGTGTCTAATCTACAAATTTCGAATTTCTCAAAAGATGAAGACGGTGTTTATGTTTTAAAGAAAAATTTATCTAAATACATACATGATTATCTCAATCAATTATAAATTTTAAAAATTACTAGTTTGATATTCTCACTCTAAAATTTACGTTTTTCACCTCTCAATGTGTCTTAAGAAAAAGATCAAATTTTCTTGAGAGAGTTATAGGTGGCGTGAAACTAGTAAAAAAAAAACTGATAAAAATTGTTTGAAAACAAATAAAATTGTCTAATGCAGTAGTAAATAAAAAATAAAAATTTTGGTAGGAAAAAGAAAAAAATCACCTCGTTTTACCCAAAGCAACTTGATTTTCTTATGGTAGTTTTTAGTTTTCATCATCTAATGGCGGTAATTTCATTAGATTATCATCCAATGGTCCACATGCCCCAAAATCACTATGGGGCATCATGAAAATTTTCCGATAGCTGGAGTATATCGTTTATTAATTCTATGAACACGTGGCAGATTTTTAGGGCCGGTACAGGAATGGATACAGGTGATCGTAAGATTGCGCTTTAATTTGCTGTGTGCTTTTAGTGCTTTAGCAAACGTATTTAAATCAATTTTCAAAAAGTTATATCTTAATTCTTGACTTTTAAAATTTTGCTTTTAACAAATTAGAATCAATATGCTACCGGTTGAGGTTCTGGTTCTTACAATTGTCAAGAACCGATCTAATGTGCATCGTGTACACCCCTATAAATTTACAATCGGTGAAATATGAGGGAGCCAAAGATTAAGGTTGCATTTTATCAATCTTGATCACAAGATGGTTGGTTCTTGTAGTCTGACAACAGTTTCATTTTTATCTCTATAGTTTTAGTTTAAGCAATTAGGATTGAATAGTTTCAATCAATTTCAATTTATTCCCTACGTTAATACCCACTACGATTTGAATGGAAAGGTAGTAAGTGAAAATTCACTTGACCATTTTTAATAACTAAAATGAAACTTTGGACAAACTACAAGGACCAATTATAATAAAATTACCCTCTAAATAAGGGATGTGAGTTTTATGTGCTCACTTTATGTTCAAATACTTAACGAGTATTGAAAGTTGGACCATACTAAAATGAAATTAAAATTATAGGATTTTAATTGTTCAAATTAAGACTATAAGAACCAAAATAAAACTTTGACCAAAATATATTACAAGTTATATATGGCTTTGTTATTTATCTATGAGCCACTCTATATTATAGTTGAATTTGAACAGTACAATTTTTGTTATTAGTTTGTTTATATGAATGAAATATATGCATATATCGTTATTATTTTTCAGATTTTATAAGCATGCAGACCCATATTTTTTGCAACTAGAAATTTAAGTTTGTAATCTTTCTTTCTCTCTCCCCTCTCCTTTCCCACCATCCAACCCGCTCACTAAATTTATAACATGAGTTTTCTATACACTAAATGCATAAAGTATGAATGTTTCTACTTCATGATCACTTTATGTTGGCATAAATAGTGTGAGAAATGATTATATTAGATGAATTCGCTATAAAATTTTGAAATCATTACAGTTTTTGTTTATATTGAGATCTTTTATTGAGGAAAATGAAAATAAATATTTGAAGTTGGAGTTATTGGAGCAAACTAACCCTCACGAAAGATGATTGTGCAAACCGGTGAATTATTTTTGTTAATACAGATTTGTTGAGGTGTAAAACAATAGAGGTTGGTCATGGTGTTTTGAGGGTGTTTGTGACTTTAACTGGATCTAGAATTGATTAGACTGACGAATGCGGTGCAATGGAATATGGATGATAGATTCTATTCCAACACTATGATTTAGCTACACCAATATCAAAAAAATATCTACAAAATAAAACCACTACTAAAATCTCAAATCTCAAATTGCACAAAATCTGCTATTTTGTTGAATAAGGAGAGAATTTGCTATTTTGTTGGATGAGGAGAAATTTGATAAAGGGAGTCCTAAAACTTTTTTATGGCGCCACGATATTTTATGTTATGTGACAATTGTGCCCTTAAAAGTCAAACGGGTCTTTCCACGCATCCCATTCCCATCCACCTTCTCTATTCTCTCCCCCTTAATCCCATTCTCATGTCTATCCACATGCTCTCTATCTCCTTAATCCCATTCAAGACAAAGACAACTCAGAAAAGCACCCAAGAGTAGAAGTTGTAGTGAGTCTACTATTGGAAGGTGAATCTTGAAATTGATCCCTTAATTCCATTCAAGGCAAAGACAACTCAAAAAGGCCCCCGAGGCTGGAAGAAGTAATGAGTCTACTATTAGAAGGTGAATCTTGAAATTGAGCTGAAAACACGAGAGAATGGCAGAGGGAAAGGATAGTATAGTAATGGAAGATGTCAGAAGTTCAAATACAATTTTACAATTTGCTTAAATGTTTTTTTATGAGAATAATTCCTGCACCCTTAACCCCGACTATACTATACTCAGGAGCTTAACAATCTTAACACTTGTCGTCGTGATAAGTCTATTGAAATAATTAACTCCAATTTTACGTCATCTCTTATAATAACACATTTAAGTTAATAAATAAAATGTAATTAATTTTCAGATATGATAGTCGGTGCATATGACAAACAAACCTGTCAACGCAAAATTATTGTTTAGTTATCATCAGGAAATAACTATCTTTGTCATCTCCTTCATTATAGTTTGGGAATGCTTTCTTAAAAAATAATTCCCAACTTTTCCTTTGTTGCAAAAATAGCAAATCATGGACATACATTCTCTCGTTGTGAAGGTCAGCAACTACTTTTTCACGTGTTGTGATAATTATTCTATTTCAATTTTTGTTGTACGGGAAGGGTCCCGTCACGCTTGCCCAAGCTTTTACGTCTCATACATCGTCAGGTACCACAAAATATCGACATTCATTCAATAAATTATGTAAATAAGACTTCAAATCTTCTTTCATCTTCTCCAACATCTCAAAATCCTCTTTGGTGGTGGGGTTCTTAAAAGATTTATTGTCCTTTTAAGAAGATCTTGGAAGTTGAAATCTTTGGATACAGAAATTCAAGTATATAAATCAAATTGTCTCTAAGACAATTAGTGTTGTAAAGCTTTCGAACTATAGTTATATTACCAAAGCCGCTCATACCCACAATCGATACCACACAACGATGCGGCTCTTCCTTCATAAGTTCCGACATCAATAAGTCTAACATCCTTTTCAAAACCTATAACAAGCTCATACTCTTCATATGCTCTTTCTCTTCGTAGCTGATTTAGTCTCCCGTTCATGCGAGCTAAATCCTCTTTAGCATCACCAATACTTTCAATTTTGAAAATTTCTTGATTACATTAGATTTCTTCGAGCCTGTTCTTGAATGAGTTAATTTTTGTTCCTATACCATAAAGAGTTGCTTGTTTGACGAGGCTAGTCTCCTTCCTGCAAATGCATAAATATTTCTCAAACCAAGCTTTTAACCCTATCTCCTTTGGAATCCCTTCCTCTTCAACTTCGAGGATGAAGTTGCCAATAATATCATTAGTATTGTTGTGGTAAAAATTTAGGAGAGTAATCAAATATCAGAATTGCTCCTCGGCCTCGGCTAATACTGGGCCGACCTACACACTAGTGAACAAAAGTTATCGTCCAGGGTGAGGCCGCTCAAAACCCCTTCAGCGTGGAAATTAGATCAAGGCGATCATGAGATAATTAAAGGCAGTATGACAAGCACAATTATAAAGGTGTATGTGGTGCTTGTGTTGTGCGTACCTTTTGATAATGGGGGAGCGGCCTTTATATAGACGGAGTAATGAGCCATGTAAGTGGACCACAATGAGTTCCTCGGAAGGATAAGTATGAGAGAGTATCCCAAAAATATCGGAGATAACATAGGAGGATGCCATCTGGTGAGAAGTTCGTATTTAGGGATGTTGTGATGGAGTTGGAGTCTATTGGAGATAGTTATCTCGTAGAGGTGAAGTTCTAACGGAGGTCGACTCTGATCAGGTAGAGGCTGGATAGAGAAGGAGTCTCATGATGACAGACTTCTAATCGGAGACGAGTCCTTTTGGAGATTAAGTCTTCATGAGATGTCTCTGGCTTGGGCGAGATAGACTATCTCGCCCGATGGCGATCTAGAGGAACCGTTTGTGTAGGCGAAGTGGAGCTCAGTTATTTAACAATTTAAGGCAATCAGGAAGATGGGCTCTGTGAACCCTT
>BRYE01000010.1:2809107-2811607 GCA_030159115.1 Actinidia arguta var. hypoleuca | reverse complement strand
GCATAGGTGACGAATCACAAAAATCAAGTGGCATTTTAATATCTACACGGTATTCTTAATTTATAGCCGATAAATTTTATTAAAATAAAATAATATTTTTATATTTTATTACGGAACCTTTCAAAATTTTCTTTGTATTTTTTGGAAAACCATATTACAAGCTATTAAATAAAATAGTATTTTTTTAATTTTATATAATCAACATAAACAAATGTATTTGTAAAGGTATTGGGTCTCAGTTCTTTCACAATTCAAAAGTTAAAGTGGCCTTTGAATCTTGACCGTTGATCATTGCTTTGTGACAGATTGGAGGGAGAAAACAGCATACGAGGAGACAAGATTGCGAGGGATAGAGAGTGAGAGACAAAAAAGTACAAAATTAAACGATAAACAGAAATTACTAAAAATGTAAAAAGACTCCAGAATCAAATCAGTTAAATTAGCTAAAAACCAACTAGCCAAACTGGATTCAATAACTTATATGTATACAGTATATATAGAGAGAGGTAGGGAGATACCAATTCATTTCAGATAGCCAGCCAAAGGAAACGCCCTTGTTCCATCTTTGGTTTCTCTTTCTAAAAGCAAGGCTCTTTACCCTGTGGAGAAAAGAAAAAAACAGAGAGAGAAGTGGGCGTGGGTTGTTCGCCAAGAAGAAAAAAGTTTATAGGAGAGAGAAATGTTAATCCTGCATAAATTATTATGTGGTTCACACCACAAAAAATCAGGATAAGGAAGGTGATGTAAAAAATCAGGATAAGGAAGGTGATTGTCAAAATTAAATGTGCGGTGCTGTGTCAGTCCAGTCAGGCGAATTTAAAGTGACTTGCCCATATGTTAGTCTGGCCTTTGTTTAAAACATCTAGTCACCATATAATATACGGTAGCTTCTTCTTTTTTTTTTTTTTTTGAATGTTCTACTAAAGTGTTTATTGTATAACTTTTTTTTTCCTCTTTATGAGCCTAACTTTACAAAAAAATGTTGAGAAAATTTTAATTTTTGATAAGCTATATTTTGATATTTTTTAACTTTTTTATAAATAGTTCGATTTCCACATAAGTCAACTACACTAAAAACCTACTAATATTGTAAATATTCTAGTAAAAAAATTTACGTTAAAAGTTAATTTATCAAAAGTGAAAGTCAAAAAATATTAAAATAAAATCACTCCTTGTAAGATGTTTTTTGCTCATAAGCAAAAAATAAAAATTGCAAAGAACACTGTGGCATAAAGCTACAATTTGATTTTACCTAAATACCCTCAACTAGGTTGATAAATCCTATATCTCTTCACCACCTCCTCTCCCCCCCCCCTCTCTCTCTACGCAGGGGCGGTACCAAGGGGGGCCTAGCAGGAGCTACAAACCCCCCTCACTTCTAAAAACTTATAAAATTTATACTTGATTTTTTTTTATACTTTAGCCTCTTGAAATATATTAATTTTTTTTTACACTTCAACCCCTGACCTCTAATCCTAACTCCGCACCTGTCTATACATGTGGGTGTGTTATATAATAGGCAAAACACAGCAGGATTGCCCATCAAAGCCCATTTGTTAATCCCTAACCCTAACCTAAGCCCAAAGGAAGAGAGAGAAACAGAGTAGAAACTCCCGCATCCAACAGTCACTATATAGAGAGAGAGATAAAGAGGGTAGAAGCTCACGAACCCAACAATTGCTGGAGAGAGAAGAGAGACCCAGATCTTAAACACCCAAGTCATAGTTATTTGTCGCCACTTGCAGCTCACTCATCATCATCACAAGTTGTTGTCATTGTCGTTGTCGTCGGTCGTCGTCGTTGTCAATAGCCTATCGCCATTTAATTCTCTCATCTCTTCTCCCCTTTTCCGTCTTAGATTCTCTCTTCTTCTTATACTCTCTCTATCTCTCTTCCCACCCTCCAAAATCCCTAAAATGCAAAACTCTGTTCCTTTGCCTCAAATTTTAAAACTTTAAAATTGAAAATAAATTCTTTGTTATTATGACTGCTTATGGGTGTTGTGAACAAAAAAGTTGTATGGTGCACAATTTGTGGCGTTAGGGAGTGGTTGGTGGTGTTTGAAATTTTGGGGCAAAAAGAAAAGGCGGGAAGAGAGATGAGCTAAGCAAAAATTTTTCTTTTTAATTGGGATTATTTTGAGCGTCAAATTTGGTATTTTGTAAAATTTCTATTTTTCTTTTCAAAGTTTTTCTTTTTAAGAAAAGTTCAGGTCGGATTTCCTTTCCTATTTGTTTACATGGTGGCACTCGTCAGTGTCACGCTCGGACACGTTCCCCACCGATGACATACAATTTATAGTACGAAGACACAACAGATATAAGGAATGTCTATACATAACGAAATTTTCATAATAAACAGCCATGGGGGAAACAGAATTAGGGATATGGTGTTTGTATATCTCAATAAACAATTTGTATGTAAACTCAATGCAATTTGAATGTAAAGGTGGCGCTGGATTTAGTACTTCTGTTATTATGTATAAGTTTTTTCCCTTCAA
>BRYE01000010.1:2799107-2804107 GCA_030159115.1 Actinidia arguta var. hypoleuca | reverse complement strand
TCTCAATTTTTTTACTTGTAGCTAAAATATGAAAAATGAAATAAAAAAAAATTAACATTTCTTGTTTGGATGAAACCCGTTACCACATGATTACATGAATAAGCCCATTTTATATAAATTATATTTTTGGAAACTGTAAAAAAGAAAAAATAATACTCTAATAAAAAAGAAAAAAAGAATAATTTATTTATTTATTTATAACATAACACAAACACAATTTTTTACAGCATTGAACAATGAACAAGTCAACTAAGGGTTAACTTATTATAGAAAAAGAAAAAGAAAAAGAAAAGGCAAAGGCATTCTAACATCGTCTTCAACTTCCAAACCCTTCAGCAAAGGCATTCCTCCTTCTTCCACTTGTAACTCCTTCACATAACTCATATGAATATCTAGGAACTGGAGTTGAGGGAATCCTCCAGCGGTGCAAACTAATTTATTTACACGAAACAGCCCCAATTCAAGAATTGTCAGTTGTGGAAGCTTCTCCAATGTTGGCATAGGATCTGCTGGCATCATTCCAAATGCCACTAAACGGAGGAACTTGAGATTCGGTAGGAATTTGTGCAACTCTGTTGGAAGCTTCCATTCTGGTCTCTTGTTTGCCAACCTCAATTGGAGGATGCGTTGGCAATGACAAAGTGGTCGCAATGGAGGAAACCAAGAGGATCCTTCACTATTAACAATCAAATCAAAGGATTGCAGGAATCTTAATCTACCAATGGAGTCTAGTGTGAATCTGTTGCTCTGTCCGACAATAACTACACAAAGCTCTCGAAGATTGATTAAGTTCATTGGATCAAATTTCATCTGATCCTCAACCACAACACTAGTGAGAGTTCGAAAGTTTGTCAAATTTTTAAATTAAGTTTGAATAATTTTACTCTACAACATTATTGGATCTATTTTTAATAATAGTATGATGACAAAAGAAATAATAAATGCTTGTCTGATCAGTGACAAATTCAGGTGTATAATCATGACTTATATGAGAGACGTTTTCTTTACTTGGAATGTCATTTTCAACTGTTCAACTATTTAAAATTGAGTTAGTCATAGTACTCTAACTATGGATTTAAAAAAAAAAAAGTTATTAGACCAAATCTTGATATAAATTGAAGGAGTGATGGTATGAAGAAAATGAAAACTTTAAAGAAATGTTCTTCATATATATAGAGAACAAAAAATCTTACCCTTGACACATGTTATAACCTCCTCCTCCTTTTAAATTATCCCTCAAACCCTTGACACTTGTCATAACCCCATCCTCTCTTTAAATTACCCCACACCCATAATTACCCTCTAAATTATTGACACATGTCATAACTTCTTTCTCCCTTTAAATTATCCCACAAACTTTTGACACATCTCATAACCCTTTTCTCCCTTTAAATTACCCCATAAACTTTTGACACATGTCATAACCTCCTCCTCCCTTTAAATTACCCCACACCCATGATTATCCTCCAAAACATTGACAAATGTCATAATCCACTCCTCTCTTTAAATTATCCTACACCCGTTATTACCCCCAAGCCATTGACACATGTCATAACCTCTTCGTCCTTTTAAATTACCCCACAAACCTTTGACACATATCATAACCTCTCCTTCTCTTTAAATTTCCCCACAATCCATATTTTTATACTTTTTAAAATTTTTATAAATAATAACTCATAAAATCTACAACTAAAAAATAAATAAAAGATTACAAATATATAATAAAAAATTATTTATTCAAAAATAAATAAAAAAATAAATTTGATAAAAAAATGATAAAAAAAGAAAAAAATAATAAAAAAAAGAAAAAAAAGAAAAAATCTGAAAAAAAAAATTAATGAAAAAAAATATATAAAAAATTAGAGAGAGAGAGAGAGAGAGAACAGTGAGAAACATTTGGGTAAATTCGGAAGAAGACAAGGGAGAGAGGGGCTGTCAGAGGTTGTGAGAATAAATAAGCTCTCTTTATCTACGGAAGTGAGACCCCAATTAATTTATGACCCAAACGCAACGAATTTCTATTGACTCCGATTTCAACGTGATTGATTGCATGGAACAAATTGATTTTCCTTTTTCCTTTTTTCTCCCTTAGAAATAAGAAAAAGATATTAATATTTTATAATTTTATAATTTTATCACTAACTCATTTCCCTTGCATTGTGTTTGATTATGCCGTAAGGTTTTATTAAAGTAAAAACTTCACCTACACCGCCTGAGGTTTGGTGTATTGATACTTAGACTCGGTACCTTTTAAAAAAATCCGAGAGAGAGAGAAATTTTCAAGGGTATTTATGACATTTTCTTTTATCAAAGTGGTCAATTGACGAAAAATGCTGATGTCATTAATGAAAGAGAGTCTAATTGTCGATACACCAAACCTCAGGGGGTCTACTTGCTTATTTTTAAAAGATATCGGGTCTAAGTGTCAATATACTAAACCTCAGGTGGTGGAGGTGAAGTTTTCCCTTTATTAAATAGGCTAGTAGAGGTAGACACCGTTGAAAAATAATGCTCCGTTTGGCACCAGCTTATTTTAGCTTTTTAATTGATTTTTTTGCTTAAAATAAGCAAAAAAGTCAATCAGAGTTGGCTTTTTTATTTTTCTGATTTTGCTTATTTGCTTAGTTTTAGCTTAGGTAAAGCAAGAAAAGCAAAAAAGTCAAAAAAAAATGACCTTTTTGGTAATAAGCTTAAAAAAAACTTGGCTTTTAAGTAATTACCAAACGGAGCCTAAGTCAAGCCGATCACGATGTAAACCACGAAAGACACGGATAGGTGACATCACGAGAATAAATTTCGTACATGTTTTATACCTTAATGTTTATTAGCAAGTTTGACATCTACGAGAATAATTTTTTAATGTTAATCTTTGTTAAACATTATCATTTTAATTTTTTTTAAAATAGTTTGACGTTAATTTGCAAGTTGGCATCCACAATAATAAACAGAAATCAATCTATTGATCTATTTTACAAGGGAATGAATATTATTCGCATCTGTAATAAAATGAAATATATGAGTCCGTTATATTAAATAGGATTTATTGTTGTGAATTTATAAAAATAGTTCAATAAATATGAGCCTATGGTGGATGTTTGGTAATTTTTTATTTTTTTTATTTTTTGTGTTTCTTTATTTTTTATTTTATTTTATTTTTTATAAAATAAAAATTAAAAATATATTTGTGTTCACCTATTTTTAAATATTTAAAAATAAAAATATATTTGTATTCACTTTTTTTTTAAACTATTTTTAAAAAAAAGTTGTGGTGGAGGTGGTGGCGGAGGTAGTGATGATGGCGGCGATGGTGGAGGAGGAGGAAGAGGAGGAGGAGGTAGCGGCAGTGCTGGTGTTTGAAAAAATTTAAATTTATAAATTTTGTAAATAAAATAAAAATATTATTTTGTTGTTTTTATTATTTTCAAAAATAATAAAAATAATTTTGCTTTATTTTTATTTATTTTTTGCAACACAAATAAATTTTTGTTTACGTTTATAATCAAAAACAGAATTTAAACAGAACTTAAACGATTAACAAACATCATCTTGGTGTCCATAAACTACTACTTACTGTAAGTGATTTTTGTATAATATATCTTTCTAGGAAGTTAGTTTGACGAAAGTAGTTTTCTTTCTGAGTTTGATATTAACATACTGAACCAAAGCACACAGATTGAGGATAACATGGTATTTTTGAAACCGTAAAACTGAATTGAATCAAATCACATGCTATGGTTCAGTCAATTTCCATTACAAAGTTACAATAATTTGGTTTATTTTTAAATTTTCTCAAACTGTTAAGAATATTTAGTTTTTAATTTTTATTAAAATTGCACAAATTCAAAACGTGAACGTCCCTATTGCTATAGCTTAATTCGTGTTAAGCTCGTTAAATGGTTGTTTGAGACTGATTTGTTACTTAAATAAATCAAGCTTGAATTGTTTTTTAAACATGTTAACCTTTCAAATCAAAATTGAACAATCTACTAGCTAGCTTGTTAAGCTTTCTAAATCTCAATCTATTGGACTTGTGATTATCTTGAAAATCGTTTGAAATCAATTTTCTTGATAAACAAGTCAAATTTAAACATATTTTAAAGTTCGATAAATTTTTAAATTAATCTTAGAACAATTTTACTCTACTATGTTGGACTCTTTCGACTTGTTTACCAACCCTATATCGATTACTCACCTCCCCCAAAGTAGTGATACCATATAAACTTTAATCCTTACCACAAAAGTCAAGTGGCATTTCAATCTTTACCGTTGATTATTAGTTTGTGACCGACATATTTGACCACCACATCTAGCTTTTCTCTTCTTTTTTTTTTAACTTATTTTACTTTTTGAAAAGGAATGATTTTTACACATTATTTTTATTAAAATAAAATAATATTTTTATATTTTATTACGGAAACTTGCTAATTTTTCTTTGTATTATGTAAAAAATCATATTACAAGCTATTAAGCAACTTGATTTTCTTATGGTGGTTTTTAGTTTTCATCATCTAACGGCGGTAATTTCATTAGATTATCATCCAGTGGTCCACATGCATTGGGGGATTTATGCCCCAAAATCACCATGGGGCATAATAAAAATTTTCCTATAGCTGGAGTACACCGTGTATTAATTTTTATGGACACGTGGCAAACTTTTAGGGATGGTACAGGGAATGAGTACAGACTATGAGTACAGGTGATCGTAAGATTTTGCGCTTTAATTTGCTCTGTGCTTTTAGTGCTTTAGCAAAACATATTTTAAATCAATTTTCAAAAAGTTATATCTTAATTCTTCGCTTTTAAAATTTTGATTTTAACAAATTAGAGCCGATATGCTATCGGTTCTGGTTCTGGTTCTGGTTCTTACAATTAGTTTGATTTTAGATTTGTCAAGAACCAATCCAATCTGCATCTTGTACACTCCTATAAATTTACAAGTCTGTGAAAGATGAGTGAGCCAAAAATTAAAGGATGCATTTTATCAATCTTGATCGCAAGAT
>BRYE01000010.1:2769107-2776607 GCA_030159115.1 Actinidia arguta var. hypoleuca | reverse complement strand
CCATCAGACTCTATGCCCTGACATTGCATTCGTCATGGCTCTATCATATTCTCTTCTTCAGTCACACTCTTTCTCTCTCTCGTCACATTACTTCAGTTATTTGATGTTATATCCCTTTCTTCCATCACACTCTTTATTTTAGTATGCCTCGATTAATATAGCTGCATCAAACCCTCTCTTTAGCATTGCTTCAGTTATACACTATTATATTCTCTTTTTCTATCAAACTCTTTGTCTTAGCTTTAATTGCTTTAGTTATACGTGTGAATTTTGGACCAACCACCTACCTCCAAGCTAAACACCTTCAAAATAATTTAATCAACTTGTGTCAAACAACGGTTAAGTTAAACAAATAATGTGCACAATAATGCTAAATTGCGAAGAAATTTGATCAGTAAATAGCAATATAATGTGTGAATCAGAAATGCCACATGAGGAGCTTATGGCCTATACTTTATCAATCTGGGAGGGAAAAATAACCCTTTCCCGCCCAAGGGAGAGTTGCTGAAAAATAGGGAATGATAAATGGCTTCTTTGTTGAATCGATTTGAGAGAGAGTGAGAGAAAGAGAGAAAATGAGACCTATGGAAGGGGGATTGTGAGATTGTGGATTGAGGACTCGTATGCAAACATCGTAGACATATTTGAACCCAGGAAGTAGATTTCTCGGCAGCGATAAACCATTTTAAGCCTTTCACAAATATGAACCTAGATCGATTTTGTATAGGCCTTTCCGTCCAATCTTTAAACGGAATTAGATGGCATGTTGACATTAACACACGCAAAGAAGTTTAGGGTTGACATTGTTGCAATTAGAAGATGAGAGACTAAAGTAAAATCTGGGTAAAAATTGAAGGGTGAAATCTGAAAGTTTTCCCATTTAAGATTGTCAATGTGATGTATGTCTCCCCAAGACCCCACTAGTCCCAAACAGTAAGATTGGGCTTCGAATCCCCTGTACCCAAACTGTGTACCCATTTGTGTACCAGTCTTAGAAATTCGCCACGTTTCCAGAAAAATGAATACACAGTCCGACTCAAGCAAATCACACTCCACCCTATTCCTAATTAAAAATAAATAAAAAATTCACAAAATCCAGAATCTTCTTCTCCGAGGCGTCGTTTAGGTTACCTACCTTTCTCAGTCATTTCTTCAAACACCTCATAGGCATTCCCAGATTTGGCATACCAAGGATTGCATGATCAATTAGCTAAGTTGGAAACAACATTCATGGCAAGAAGCGCTTCATCCCTTGGTTTTCTCTCTATTTTCCCCTCGGTGACTCTGTAGATGGCTGATTCTCGAGAGTGAGAGAGAATTTCACCCAACAGATAATCATAACGTAGTAATCTAGTGTAAGCCAATCGGTAAGTTGTGCCCCAACGGGTGATAAACATAATCACAAAATATTTTAAGTATACATAATCATTAAATTTTACCTTTTCACAAAATTCTTTTACAACAATTAAGAAAGGCTAGACGTAAAATTTGTCGATGGTATATTCAGCTAAATTATGCATTGACAAGTTAAACGATTAAACAATCATAGTAAAAAGTATCAAATAAGAGAATAAATAGAAGAAGCGAAGGCTAGACAGACTTCATCACATTGAATATGTCAAAAAAGAACATTTTGATACTGACAAAGCCATCATAGATGTCTTACTCGTCTCCAATCTACAAATTTTGATTTTCTCAAAAGATGAAGACGGTATTTATGTTTTAATGGAAAATCTTCATGATGCCTAAAACAAGGTCCTTATGCATTTTTCTTATTCTTTAACGCCATGTGAAGGTCTTTGAATACGATGTTTATTGTTTCTCATGTTGTTTGCAAATAAAAAATAAATTTCTAAATGTTTAAGTAACTTACTTTATATGTATATGTTTGCAAATAAAAATTTACATGATCACCATGGGGCATCATAAAAATTTTCCCATAGCTGGAGTACACCGTGTATTAATTTTTATGGACACGTGGCAGATTTTTAGGGCTGGTACAGGGAACGGGTACAGACTATGGGTACAGGTGATCATAAGATTCTGCGCTTTAATTTGCTGTGTGCTTTTAGTGCTTTAGCAAACATATTTTAAATCAATTTTCAAAAAGTCATATCTTAATTCTTGACTTTTAAAACTTTGCTTTTAACAAATTAGAATCGATATACTACCGGTACCGGTTCTAGATCTTACAATTGGTCCAGTTCCTAGATTTGTCAAGAACCGATCCAATCTGCATCATGTACACTCCTATAAATTTACAATCGGTGAAAGATAAGTGAGCCAAAGATTAAATGTCGCATTTTATCAATCTTGATGACAAGATGGTTGATCCTTGTAGTCTGACAACAGTTTCATTTTTATCTCTATAGTTTTAGTTTAAGCAATTAGCTAGGATTGAATAGTTTCAATCGGTTTCAATTTATTCCCAACGTCAGTACCCGCTAACGATTTGAATGGAAAGGTAGTAAGTGAAAATTCACCCGGCCATTTTTAGTAACTAAAATAAAACTTTAGACAAACTACAAGGATCAATTATAGTAAAATTATCCTCTAAATATGGGATGTGAGTTTTATGTGCTCATTTTATGTCCAAATACTTAACGGGTATTGAATGAAAGACCATTTTGAAATCAAATTAAAATTATAGGATTCTAATTGTTCAAATTAAAACTATAAGAACCAAAATAAAACTTTGATCAAAATATATTACAAGTTATATATGGCTTTGTTATTTATCTATGAGCCACTCTATATTATAGTTGAATTTGGACAGTACAATATTTGTTATTAGTTTGTTTATATGAATGAAATATATGCATATATCGTTATTATTTTTCAGATTTTATAAGCATGCAAACCCATATTTTTTGCAACTAGAAATTTAAGTTTGTAATCTTTCTTTCTCTCTCCCCTCTCCTTTCCCACCATCCAACCCGCTCACTAAATTTATAACATGAGTTTTCTATACACTAAATGCATAAAGTATGAATGTTTCTACTTCATGATCACTTTATGTTGGCATAAATAGTGTGAGAAATGATTATATTAGATGAATTCGCTATAAAATTTTGAAATCATTACAGTTTTTGTTTATATTGAGATCTTTTATTGAGGAAAATGAAAATAAATATTTGAAGTTTGAGATATTGGAGCAAACTAACCCTCACGAAAGATGATTGTGCAAACCGGTGAATTGTTTTTGTTAATACAGATTTGTTGAGGTGTAAAACAATAGAGGTTGGTCATGGTGTTTTGAGGGTGTTTGTGACTTTAACTGGATCCAGAATTGGTTAGACTGACTAATGCGGTGCAATGGAATATGGATGGTAGATTCTATTCCAACACTATGATTTAGCTACACCAATATCAAAAAAATATCTACAAAATAAAACCACTACTAAAATCGCAAATCGCAAATTGTACTAAATCTGCTATTTTGTTGAATAAGGAGAGAATTTGCTATTATGTTGGATGAGGAGAAATTTGATAAAGGGAGTCCTAAAAAACTTTTATGGAGCCACGATATTTTATGTTATGTGACAATTGTGCCCTTAAAAGTCAAACGGGTTTTTCCACGCATCCCATTCCCATCCACCTTCTCTATTCTGTCCCCCTTAATCCCATTCCCATGTCTATCCACATGCTCTCTATCTCCTTAATCCCATTCAAGACAAAGACAACTCAGAAAAGCACCCAAGAGTAGAATGTTGTAGTGAGTCTACTATTGGAAGGTGAATCTTGAAATTGATCCCTTAATTCCATTCAAGGCAAAGACAACTCAAAAAGGCACCCGAGGCTGGAAGAAGTAATGAGTCTACTATTGGAAGGTGAATCTTGAAATTGAGCTGAAAGTACGAGAGAATGGCAGAGGGAAAGGATAGTAATGGAAGATGTCAGAAGTTCAAATACAATTTTACAGTTTGCTTAAATGTTTCTTTACGAGAATAATTCCTGCACCCTTAACCCCGACTATACTCTCCTCAGGAGCTTAACCATCTTAACACTTGTCGTCGTGCTAAGTCTATTGAAATAATTAACTCCAATTTTACGTCATCTCTTATAATAACACATTTAAGTTAATAAATAAAATGTAATTAATTTTCAAATATGATAGTCGGTGCATATGACAAACAAACCTGTCAACGCAGATCATGGACATACGTTTGGGAATGCTTTCTTAGAAAATAATTCTCAACTTTCCCTTTGTTGCAAAAATAGCAGATCATGGACATACGTTCTCTCGTTGTGAAGGTCGGCAACAACTTTTTCACGAGTTGTGATAATTATTCTATTTCAATTTTTGTTGTACGGGAAGGGTCCCATCACGCTTGCCCAAGCTTTTACGTCTCATACATCATCAGGCACCACAAAATATCGACATTCATTCAATAAATTATGTAAATAAGACTTCAAATCTTCTTTCATCTTCTCCAACATCTCAAAATCCTCTTTGGTGGTGGGGTTCTTAAAAGATTTATTGTCCTTTTAAGAAGATCTTGGAAGTTGTAATCTTTGGATACAGAAACTCAAGTATATAAATCAAATTGTCCTCTAAGACAATTAGTGTTGTAAAGCTTTCGAGCTATAGTTATATTACCGAAGCCGCCCATACCCACAATCGATACCACACAACGATGCGGCTCTTCCTTCATAAGTTCCGACATCAATAAGTCAACATCCTTTTCAAAACCTATAACAAGCTCATGGTCTTCATATGCTCTTGCTCTTCGTAGCTGATTTAGTCTCCCGTTCATGCGAGCTAAATCCTCTTTAGCATCACCAATACTTTCAATTTTAAAAATTTCTTGATTACGTTAGATTTCTTCGAGCCTATTCTTGAATGAGTTAATTTTTGTCCCTATACCATAAAGAGTTGCTTGTTTGACGAGGCTAGTCTCCTTCCTGCAAATGCATAAATATTTCTCAAACCAAACTTTTAACCCTATCTCCTTTGGAATCCCTTCCTCTTCAACTTCGAGGATGAAGTTGTCAATAATATCATTAGTATTGTTGTGGTAAAAATCTAAGAGAGTAAACAACAGTCAGAATTGCTCCTCGGCCTCGGCTAATACTGGGGCGATCTGCACAGCGACGACCTGCACACTAGTGAACAAAAGTTATCATCCAGGGTGAGGTCGCTCAAAACTCCTTCGGCATGGAAATTAGATCAAGGCGATCAGGAGATAATTAAAGGCAGTATGACGAGCACAATTATAAAGGTGTCTGTGGTGCTTGTGTTGTGAGTACCTTTTGGTAATGGGGGAGCGGTTTTTATATAGACGGAGTAATGAGCCGTGTAAGTGGACCATAGAGAGTTCCTCGGAAGGACAAGTATGAGAGAGTATCCCAAAAATATCGGAGATAACATAGGAGGATGCCATCTGGTGAGAAGTTCGTATTTAGGGATGTTGTGATGGAGTTGGAGTCTATTGGAGATAGTTATCTCGTAGAGGTGAAGTTCTCACAGAGGTGGACTCTGATCAGGTAGAGGCTGGATAGAGAAGGAGTCTCATGATGACAGACTTCTAATCGGAGACGAGTCCTTTTGGAGATTAAGTCTTCATGAGATGTCTCTGGCTTGGGCGAGATAGACTACCTTACCCAATGGCGATCTAGAGGAACCATTTGTGTGACAAGGCGTAGCTCAGTTATTTAACAATGTAAGGCGATCAGGAAGATGGGCTCTGCGAACCCTTGGGCGACGTGGGCCACTTGGAATGTTAAGATTTGAAGGTGGCCTATATTTTTCCCACATCAAGTATCATAAGGAACATGTACTCCAATTTGTTTCTCAATCACTCGGAGATGTTTGTTAACTGTTTTATTTTTATTTTTGTTTTGTTTTATTTATAAATGAAAATAGAAAACTTATTTTTATTGCAAAAAATAAATAAAAATAAGGCAAAACTATTTTCACTATTTTTGAAAATAGTGAAAACAAGAAAAATATATTTTTGTTTTGTTTTCAAAAAAATTTCATCCAAATTTTTTTCAACCACCACCTCCTCCTCCACTACTGCCTCCACCACCGCCGCCGCCACCTACTCCACCGCCACCACCTCCTTCGTCGCCGCCACCACCACCACCTACTCCTCTAAAGTAGGTGTATGGTTGCTTGATGATGAAATGGAAGTACTCAATCCGGTTGGGAAGGACGTAAGTGAGGTATGACCTAAACAAAAACTGATCGAAAAAATATTTTTGTTTAGTAATGGCTACCTGACATGGCTAAGTCCTCCATATCTAAAACCACAAACAATATTTAAAAAAGAAGAAGTGAAAACTCCTTTTATTTGAAAATGTTATTGTAATACCAAATTATTAAAGAACAAAAATTATTTTGTGGTTTTGATTTTATTGGGTAATATTCTAAGCCATAATATGTGTATTAGACATAAATAGTTATCGTTGTTAATTCAGGGCAATATTTTTGTTATTTTGTTCGCTTTGGCGTCATTATATTTAATAACTATTATCGGTTGATTAAAATTTCATACTTTTTTGATTATTTTTGATGAAAGGAGTTTGAAAATATATATTTTTTTATCTAATTTATAAAAAAGTGCACTAAAGACAAAAAAATCATTTTCACTTATAAATTAGCTAAATTTTGTCATTCGGAGTTTCTTTCTAAATAAGAACAAAATTTTAGATTTTTAGATTCCTCTTATCAAGAATTGAAAAGTACAAAGTTTGAATCAAATGTTAAAAAAAGTTTATTAAAGACGAAAAAACTCAAACACCGAATCATCTAAAATATCATTTTGAAAGATAAACCAAACAAAGCCATACTTTTCGACACATATTTGCCATATTATTTCATTATGAATAGTAAGTGAAGTTATTTTATAGAAATAGCAAAACACAGGTTTGTATATAACCAGAAAAACTGCTGCTATTAGGCTTAGCTCTATGACATCAATTATGATCCATTACATTTGAGATTAGTTTATGACCATCGAGTTGGCATATTATTTGTCCTTCCCATAATTTGTCTACCGTGGAATCGAACTTTTACGGAGGCAAGCATTTGGCGTGCTCACAGCCAACTAAAAGAGCACCTTTTTTTCTCCTCTCAAGATAATAGTGCAAAATCTTAATATTAGTTCTACCTTGACTTTTTAAAAATTAGTTCATTTTTTATTGAGTTGTTATGGACACGTGTGTCCTGTGTTTAAACACTTTTTTTGGAGTTATATAATATTAAAATTTTAGGAAGGTGGGGCGAGTTGGGAAGTGGCAATCAATGTATATCATTTGAAACAAGAGGGTGCAAAGTGGAAAAAATTATGCAAGCAATATATGTTTTTTGTCCCAAAACAAAGATCCATGTCCATTGAGAAGAGAGTGAGAGTTCAGCTTAGTGGGTGACCTTAACCGATTTTTAGTTGTCAATGAGATTTGATTTTTGGATCGGACCGACCGAATCGAACCAATGTACACCCCTCCTCACAGTTATACCTGTGACAGTCTATGTGGACAGATTCCCACTTGATG
>BRYE01000010.1:2754107-2761607 GCA_030159115.1 Actinidia arguta var. hypoleuca | reverse complement strand
CAGTATATATAGAGAGAGGAAGGGAGATACCAATTTATTTCAGATAGCCAGCCACAGGAAAAACGCCCTTCTTCCATCTTTGGTTTCTCTTTCTAAAAGCAAGGCTCTTTACCCGGTGGAGAAAAGAAAAAAAACAGAGAGAGAAGTGGGCGTGGGTTGTTCGCCAAGAAGAAAAAAGTTTATAGGAGAGAGAAATGCCAATCCTTCGTAAATTATTATGTGGTTCACACTTCACACCACAAAAAATTTAGATTTATAAATTTGTAAATAAAATAAAAATATTATTTTGTTGTTTTCATTATTTTTATAAATAATGAAAATAATTTGACCTTATTTTTATTTATTTTTTATAACATAAATAAATTTTTATTTACGTTTATAATCAAAAATAGAATTTAAACATAACTTAAACAATTAACAAACATCATCTTGGTGTCCATAGACTACTACTTACTGTAAGTGATTTTTGTATAATATAATTTTTTAGAAAGTTAGTTTGACATGACTTTCACTAACGAAAGTAGTTTTCTTTCTGAGTTTGATATTAACATACTGAACCAAAACACACAGATTGAGGATAAAATGGTATTTCTGAAACCGTAAAACTGAATTGAATCAAATCACATGTTATGGTTCAGTCAATTTCCGTTACAAAGTTCCAATAGTTTGGTTTATTTTTAAATTTTCTCAAACTGTTAATAATATTTAGTTTTTAATTTTTATTAAAATTGCACAAATTCAAAACGTGAACATCCCTATTGCTATAGCTTAATTCGTGTTAAGCTCGTTAAAAGGTTGTTTGAGACTGATTTGTTACTTAAATAAATCAAGCTTGAACTGTTTTTTAAACATGTTAACCTTTCAAATCAGAATTGAACAATCTACTAGCTAGCTTGTTAAGCTTTCTAAACCTCAATCTATTGGACTCGTGATTAGCTTGAAAATCGTTTGAAATCAATTCCCTTGATAAACAAGTCAAATTTAAACATATTTTAAAGTTCGATAAATTTTTAAATTAATCTTAGAACAATTTTACTCTACTTTGTTGGACTCTTTCGACTTGTTTACCAACCCTATATCGATTACTCACCTCCCCCAAAGTAGTGATACCATATAAACTTTAATCCTTACCACTAAAGTCAAGTGGCCTTTCAATCTTTACCGTTGATTATTAGTTTGTGACCGACATATTTGACCACCACATCTAGCTTTTCTCTTCTTTTTTTTTTTAACTTATTTTACTATTTGAAAAGGAATGATTTTTACACATTATTTTTATTAAAATAAAATAATATTTTTATATTTTATTACGGAAACTTGCTAATTTTTCTTTGTATTATGTAAAAAATCATATTACAAGCTATTTAATAAAATAGTAATTTTTTAATTTTGTATAATAAACATAAACAAAAGGTATTTGTAAAGGTATTGCGTCTCAGTTCCTTCACAATTCAAAAGATAAAGCGGCTTTTGAATCTCGACCGTTGATCACTGCTTTGTGGCCGACAAACTGGGTCGTCCCCATGTGGGATGTGGCTATTTCAGACTTTTTTCTGCTTAACGTGTGAAAGAGAATAAATCACACTTGTACCCCTGAAATATTTGGGTAAATTCGGAAGGAGACAAGGGAAAGAGGAGCTGTCAGGGACTGTCAGGGGTTGTGAGGATGAGCTCTCTTTATCTACGGAAGTGAGACCAAACGCAACGACTTTCTATTGACTCCGATTTCAACGTGATTGATTGCATGGAACAAATTGATTTTCCTTTTTCCTTTTTTCTCTCTTAGAAATAAGAAAAAGATATTAATATTTTATAATTTTATAATTATATCACTAACTTATTTCCCTTGCATTGTGTTTGATTATGCCGTAAGGTTTTATCAAATAGGCTAGTAGGGCTAGACACAGTTGAAAAATAAGTCAAGCTGATCACGATGTAAACCACGAAATACA
Source organism: Actinidia arguta var. hypoleuca (assembly GCA_030159115.1). Taxonomy (NCBI): domain Eukaryota; kingdom Viridiplantae; phylum Streptophyta; class Magnoliopsida; order Ericales; family Actinidiaceae; genus Actinidia; species Actinidia arguta. The sequence goes on along the minus strand of BRYE01000010.1, from coordinate 2,759,655 downwards.
CGGATAGGTGACATCACGAGAATAAATTTCGTACATGTTTTAAACCTTAATGTTCATTTGCAAGTTTGACATCTACGAGAATAATTTTTTAATGTTAATCTCTGTTAAACATTATCATTTTAGTTTTTTTTAGAAATAGTTTGACGTTAATTTGCAAGTTGGCATCCACAATAATAAACAGAAATGAATCTATTGATCTATTTTACAAGGGATTGAATATTATTCGCATATGTAATTAAGTGAAATATATGAGTACGTTATTTTAAATAGGATTTATTGTTGTGAATTTATAAAATAGTTTAATAAATATGAGCCTCTAAGGGATGTTTGGTAACTTTTTATTTTTTTAATTTTTGGTGTTTGTTTAATTTTTATTTTATTTTATTTTTTATAAAATAAAAACTAAAAATATATTTGTATTCACTTTTTTTTTAAATATTTAAAAATAAAAATATATTTGTATTCACTTTTTTTTAAACTATTTTTTTAATCAAATCTGGATCACACTAGATTCAAATCAAAACAAACAAACTATTCCAATATCTAAAGTCTGGCTTTATCAAAAAACGAGAAAATTCAAAAATCTACTCGCGAATCCGTCGATCGAACCGCGAACAAATTGGAGCGAATCAATTGATTTGAGATAACTGAAACGAACTCGAATCTGAGATCGAGTTTGCTGCGAGATCTGCGTCCATATAGAGCGAGTCGACAAACAAAGAAGAAGCTTGCGAGGCAGAGGGCTCCTTCTGGTTCGCTTCTTCTCTCTCTGGTTGTGGCAATGGAGGAGGGAAACACGGATTGGTCTGGGTTTGCGGGAAATTGGTTTTGAAATTTTTTTACTCAAAACGATGTTGTTTTTGTTAGTTGAAACGGTGTCGTTTTGATTGTTGTAAACGGATGTTGTAAGGGCTGTTGTAAACGTAGCATTACCGTGGCTCTTTCAGATTTTTTTCTGCTTAACGTGTGAAAGAGAATAAATCACACTTGTACCCCTTATAGTTTTACCCAAATCTCTCTTAAGCTCTTATACTTTCAATTGAAGCAAAAAAGTACTATTTCACTTTGTATCATGTTTCAACGTAGTCCAATCAACGAACATGATTTCATAAATTAACGGCATAAAGCAATAGGAGGAGCACATGAGGGTTGAAGAAGTTAGCCCATGGAAATAAAAGAGGGTTGTCCTGCTAAAATACAATTCCCATAACAGATTGGAAGGTGAGATTTGCATTAAAAGATAAAAGAGAGATCGAAACTGATAATTTGTTATTTTTTACATGAAAGAGAGAGAGAGAGAGAGAGAGAGAGAGAGAGAGAGAGAGAGAGAGTGGTTCTGGGAGACTCTACGTGTGAGAGAGAGGGAGAGAGAAAAATTAGGAAACATGCGTGAGGGGGAGAGAGACGGAGACAAATGGCTTGAGATCTTCTTTCCCGATTCCTAAGTAAAAGTTCAGATCACAATCTAATAATAAATATATACATAAAATAAGAAAACTTTATTATTTGAATGTAACCAATAATTTAAAAAATCAATAACTGTCACGTATGCAAAGGGGAGTCCATTATATATATATATAAAAATTTGATATTGGATGACGATAACACATAATATTGATGACGTGATATCATTGTCGCAATGATTTTTTTTTCCCATTTCCGCCACATTTCTCCCGCTAAACGAAACCAAACTTAAATGACTCAACACACCAATTAATTCTCTTTCATCTCCTCGAAACTTCCGAGATACACAGCTCCAGCCCCTTCACTCTCTCTCTCCACCCATGCCTCTAGGTAAAACTTACATTCTCTCTCACCATAGAGAGAGTAAATTGCAATTTGCCCTTAAAAATAGTGTGTGGTTCTCACTTTGTCTCTCTAATTAATAGTTTTTCATATTACACTTTTCAATTATATAAACCATTGCAATCAGTCCAAAATGCAACGTTTATCTATAAAATAGATGAAAATTGCCAATTAGGCCGCCTCATATTAATTGACCCGATCTAGATACAAGGGCAAGCCATCTTAATGTCATAGAAAATAGTTAACTTTGATTTGTCTTCTACGTTGTTCGTTCTATAAATCTCTCCCCCCTCTCTTTCTTGAATGTGAGAAAAAAATATCTAATTTAAATATTTTCTATGACGATATCACGTGATATTGATAGCGTGATTGATTTTTTTTTTTTCCATTTCCTATCCTAGTGTTTAGAACCCGCCAAAAGAAACTCAATGACTCAACCACACCATTTAATTCTCTTTCATCTCCTCGAAACTTCCGAGATACACAGCTCCACCCCCTTCACTAGCTCTCTCCACCCCCACCTCTAGGCAAAACTCACAAAAGTTGAAATAAAAAAAAGTTAAAAAGTGGCCTTGGAATCTTGACCGTTGCTTTGTGGCCGAGAAACTGGGGCTATCCCCGTGTGGCTATTAACATATAAATTATGAATGCTTTCAAGAGAATAAATCACACTTGTACCTCTTATAGTTTTTTTCCATTTCCTACTCCTAAATTAATTCTCTTTCATCTCCTAAATTAAAGAAACTCAATGACTCAGTCATACCAATTAATTCTCTTTCATCTCCTCCGAAACTTCCGAGATACACAAGTTCAGCCCCCTCACCATCTCTCTCCACTAGGGGCGCACAGAATACCCGAAAGAACCGAGAATCCAGAACCAAACGAACCCGAATCTACAAATATTAGGTCGGTTTGGTTTGGTTATACCGTGCCCTCAGTTCGGTTCTGGGTCTGAAACTTGTAGTCTTGTCCGGTTCCATTCTTGGGTCTGTAAGTTTTTTACCTAGAATTGAACCGAATCCAACTGAACCCGAACCGATCAAGAAATTGAAGTCTAGACCCGATCAAGATCGGGTCGATTATGAATTTGTTATAGAACTGACCCGAACCGACCCATGCACACCCCTACTCTCCACCCACGACTCTAGGTAAAACTCACATTTTAGCAAAGATAAAAAAAAAAAGAAGAGTATAATTTTAGCAAGAGGTAAATAATGCAAAAAAAAATTAGAATATCAATACACATTTTAAATTGTCCAATATACTTTTGCAAATTCTAGCTAAAAAATCTCATTTTTTTTTACTTTTAGCTAAAATATGAAAACTGAGAAATAAAAATTAATATTAGTAAAAAAATTCATTTGCTAGTTTTAAGTCATGAATTAGTAAAAAAAAACACTAATTATAATAAGATTGAGCTCAAATGTACAATTAGTTGAGGAATTCCTTCTGAGGTTTCTGTTCACATGGCCTTTCTGTCCAATTTTTAAACGGAACTAGATAGAAGGTTGACCTTGACACACGTAAAGAAATTTAGGGTTGATATTGCTGCAATTAGAAGATGAGAGACTAAAGTAAAATCTGAGTGAAAGTTGAAGAGTGAAGTCTCTCATTAGATTTAAATTTTTTAAAAGCATCCTAAATTATTCTCTGTAAATTCAGTAATCTGTTCTATAGAGCCCTACCTTTCTCAGTCATTTCTTCAAACACCTCATAGGCTTTCCCAGATTTGGCATACCAAGGATTGCATGATCAATTAGCTAAGTTGCAAACAACATACATGGCAATTGGCAAGAAGCGCTTCATCCCTTGGTTTTCTCTCTATTTTCCCCTCGGTGACTCAGTAGATGGTTGATTCTCGAGAGTGAGGGAGAATTTCACCCAATAGATAATCATAATTAGTGTAATCCAATGGGTAAGTTGTGCCCCAATGGGTGATAAAAATAATCACACAATATTTTAAGTATACGTAATCGTAAAATTTTACCTTTTCACAAAATTCTTTTACAACAATTAAGAAAGGCTAGACGTAAAAAATTGTCGATGGCACATTCAGTTGAACTACGCACTGACAAATAATACAATCAAATAACCATAATAAAAAATATCTTAACGTGAGAATAAATAAAAGAATTAAAGGCTAGACAGATTTCATCACATTGAATATGTCAAAAAAAAAATATTTTGATACTGACAAAGTCATCATAGATGTCCTACTCGTGTCTAATCTACAAATTTTAAATTTCTCAAAAGATGAAAACGGTGTTTATGTTTTAAAGAAAAATCTTCATGATGCTTAAAAGATCCATATGTATCTAAAGCGTATCATGTTATTGTGTTAGAAAAACTATACTTTAAATGAATATCTCAATCAATTATAATTTAAAATAATAATAATAATTTCTTTTATAAAAAGTAGTATATATTTTCTTGAAATATTTATCTAAATACATACATGACTATCTCAATCAATTATAAATTTTAAAAATTACTAGTTTGATATTCTCACTCTAAAATTTACGTTTTCCACCTCTCAATGCGTCTTTAAGAAAAAGATCAAATTTTCTGTAGAGATTTATAGGTGGTGTGAAATTAGTAAAAAAAAACTGATAAAAATTGTTTGAAAACAAATAAAAATTGTCTAATGCAGTAGTAAATAAAAAATAAAAATTTTGGTGGGAAAAAGAAAAAAATCACCTCGTTTTACCCAAAGCAACTTGATTTTCTTATGGTGGTTTTTAGTTTTCATCATCTAACGGCGGTAATTTCATTAGATTATCATCCAGTGGTCCACATGCATTGGGGGATTTATGCCCCAAAATCACCATGGGGCATCATAAAAATTTTCCTATAGCTGGAGTACACCGTGTATTAATTTTTATGGACACGTGGCAAACTTTTAGGGATGGTACAGGGAATGAGTACAGACTATGGGTACAGGTGATCGTAAGATTTTGCGCTTTAATTTGCTCTGTGCTTTTAGTGCTTTAGCAAAACATATTTTAAATCAATTTTCAAAAAGTTATATCTTAATTCTTCGCTTTTAAAATTTTGATTTTAACAAATTAGAGCCGATATGCTATCGGTTCTGGTTCTGGTTCTGGTTCTTACAATTAGTTTGATTTTAGATTTGTCAAGAACCAATCCAATCTGCATCTTGTACACTCCTATAAATTTACAATTCTGTGAAAGATGAGTGAGCCAAAAATTAAAGGATGCATTTTATCAATCTTGATCGCAAGATGGTTGGTCTTTGTAGTCTGACAACAGTTTCATTTTTATCTCTATAGTTTTAGTTTAAGTAATTAGAATTGAATATTTTTAATCGGTTTCAATTTATTCCCTACGTCAGTACCCACTAACGATTTGAATGGAAAGGTAGTAAGTGAAAATTCACATGGCCATTTTTAGTAAATAAAATGAAACTTTGGACAAACTACAAGGACCAATTATAGTAAAATTATCCTCTAAATATGGAATATGAGTTTTATGTGCTCACTTGATGTCCAAATACTTAACGAGTATTGAAAGAATGATCATATTAAAATCAAATTAAAATTATAAGATTCTAATTTTTCAAATTAAAACTATAAGAAACAAAATAAAACTTTGATCAAAATATATTGCAAGTTATATATGGCTTTGTTATTTATCTAACTCTATATAATAGTTGAATTTGGTTAGTACAATACCTTTATTATTTTTCAGATTTTATAAGCATGCAAACCCACATTTTTTGCAA
>BRYE01000010.1:2726607-2734107 GCA_030159115.1 Actinidia arguta var. hypoleuca | reverse complement strand
TGTTAACACAAATTTGTTGAGGTGTAGATATGTAAGAGCTATAAAACAATAGAGGTTAGTCATGATGTTTTGAGGGTGTTTGTGACTTTAACCGGTTCCAAAATACCCATATCTCACGTTGGTAGACCGACTAATTTGGTGCAATGGAATAGGGATGGTATATTCTATTCCAACTCTATGATTTAGCTATAAAGGGAAAGGATATAAATGGAAGATGTCAAAAATTGAAATACAATTTTACAGTTTGCTTAAAAGTTTGTTTTACGAGGATAATTGTTGCACCCTTAACCCCAACTATAATATGCTTAGGAGCTTAAAAATCTCAACAATTTTACGTTATTTATTTTAATAACACATTTATGTTAATAAATAACATGCAATTAATTTTTAAATATGAGAGACGGTGCATCTGACAAACAAACTTGTCAACGCAAAATTATTGTTTGGTTATCATCGGTTGTGTTCGCTTAAAATAAGATAAAAAATTACCCAATAATTCATAACAAATTTAAAAATTTACTCTAATGCCATATCAAGATTCTATGTGCTTTGGACATCATCTATACAGGGATTGAAAAACAAGAGAGAGCTAACAAAAGTAAACCACAAGGACTTGACTATATTTGACCAATACATTAGGGTAAGAATTTGTAATTTACTCAAGCAAGCTACCACCGTCGAACAAAGTATCAACAGTGATAATTTACTCATGGTCGATGTGATGTGAAGCACCCAAGGGGACACCAAGAGCTCCGTCTTGGTGAGGTGGAGGAAACTTCTCGCTCTTGGGCTTTAATGGTATTAATTTTTTTTTTTTTTTTTGTAAAATTTCTTTTTTTTTTAAATGCTTATGTTTTATATGTGAGTTTTGTTCTTAGATAAGGAATTGCACCATAAAATACTATGGTGCTTCGCACCATAAACCGGTGAAGCCGGTGCTTCGTACCATGAATCCGCGCGTGTGCGAGGCGCCTACACGCACCTTGTAGGCGCCCTTTTTTTATTACAACTTGACGACAAGTGGTAATGATATGGCGTTTGCGTGGCGGTCGAATTAAATGACCGCTGATGATGACGTGGCACACGCGTGACGAGTAAGGAGTGCCATGGTTATAAGAGTTGCGATCTCAGCTGTAGATCATAATGGCGTGATCGAATAGATATAATCCAATCTGAAATGTTGTGACTGTATGGATTGATCCAACGGTCACAATTAACCGCAAATGTTTGTGATTGAAGAGGTGCGTAGTAGCCTATAAATAGACCACCCCTTAGACTATTTTCACAACAAAAAATCAGAGAAACAAAAATAAAGAAAAATTACTTTCGTTCTTTTTTGAGCATTTATTCTGAAATTTTATTATTATGTAGAAATAGAATTTCAGTGATTCTCAGTTCTCTTTTACAAACAAACAATGAAAGTAAGAACCGAGAGTTCAAGTTTTATTGTATTTTGAAGACAAATTTGTTGTAACCCGTGCATATCATTTGGTGGGACTAAATATTGTCTTTAGGAAAACGATATAGTAACGCATTTCGATGTGTACAATATTTACTGTGTTTAAAGATACCGCCGTACCAATTAAATTTCCAACAGAGTCAATATGATTGGAAGCACCAAGGGGACACCGAGAGCTCCGTCTTGGTGAGGTGGAGGAAACTTCTCGCTCTTGTTTTTTGCAGTTGCGTGGGAGATTAGGCGCAGTCGCTGCTTCGGCCATACATCAACAAAATTAAAAGATACGAACAAATGAAATAAACAAACAGAACTTAAGTTAAAAGCACAACAAAGATCTATCAGTGTATGAGCATATAGTCCTTAAAAGTGTACCAAATCAGATACCATAAATGGGAACATATGACATTATGCTTGCTCACTATTCACTATTTAGCAACTTAATCTCTGTAGACTGGAATAAGCAATAATAAAGCTCACTCAAAAACAAACAAGCTCTAGTTATGATCCCCGATTCACCGTATGTCTTTTATTCAAACATTTTAGCTATGTTTTCATGCATACTATTGGCTCTAGTTTTACCCAGAAAGGCAAACAGAAAAATCCTAAAATCAAGAACTTGTGACCCCATTTGCGGCATGGAGAAATAATTCCTCATGATATCTACAAAATAAGAAGATATGAACCAATGAAATAAAGAGATAATTTAACACAACAAAGATTTTTCAGTGTTTTTTGATTATATAGTCCTTAAAAGTGTACCAAGTCAGATACCATAAATTTTCTCTATTGCATCAACTAGTCTTGTCTTCCCAGTTTCTTGACAAAGGTTAAATGGAAGGCCATCAAGATATAGAACCCTCAATAACCTCAATTTCATGAATATTGACCATAACTGCTCTATTTTGACTGATTCATTTTTTGGGTTAGAAACAAGAAAACTTCCTAAGCGCAAATTTGAATGATCCAATGAGCAAACCTCTGAAATCCGCAATGAGAGGCTTGTCGTCGACTTTTTTGATCGACTGCTCAATCATAGATATGAAGGAAATTTAGCTCCTTCGACTTTTCATTTCAAAATCACGGAGAACATCATGAATTCATCAAGAAATGATTCTTCTATTATGTCAATTTACTATTTGAACCAAACTTTTGTCAATTAACGCTTTCAAATATTCTGCAGTCACCTCCTTAGATTCATAGCCTAATTTTATCAAACCCTCGGCCACCCACAAGCGACCCGTCGCATCAAATATAGAATCTTCAAGTAACAAACCCAAGTAAAGAGAGCAAAACTTCAAGTAAGGAGGTAAATTATTGAAACTCAAAGCAAATATCCGTTCAACATCGGCATTGTGATCTTCCCTTACATAGCGCCAGAGGTATTTTGCACCGTTGGCCATTCATCAGGATGCTTACTTGACAGCAATCCACCCAATACAACAATGGCTAAGAGTAAGCCACGACATAGTTTGACCATATCTTTTGCCATGCTCTCCAAGGTTGGCAAGAAATAATTATTTTTGTTATCTCCTTCATTATAGTAGGGAAATGATTTCTTACAAAATAATTCTCAACTTTCCCTTTCTTGTAAAAATGGTAGCTCATGGACATACGTTCTCTCATTGCGAAAGTCGGCAACAACTTTTTTACTTATTGTGAATATTATTCTACTAACGTATGTCCATGAGTTGCCATTTACAAATGATAGAGAGATAAACCGCACAAGAAGTAAACCTCAATGATGTCAATTGGAGTGTGCCTTTTTTTGTTTTGGTAAGAGAACCTCCAATAGTTGAAAGTAACTTACAAAAACTTGAGTACAAAATCAATTTCCATATCTAAGAAAGTTCAACAATACAAATTCATCGGCATAATAACAATTCCAATAAATATAGTTGTTGGAATTAGAAGATTTGTTTTCCTAAATAGATTAAGAAATCTTCTCTTATTTAGTAGTCTATTATAGGAAGATTTATTTTCCTAATTAGATTAGGAAACCTTTTCTTATTTAGTCTTCTATAATAGTAATGTTGACCATAGGTTAATTAAGAAGATTTTTCTTTATTGATTTTCCTTATTAGTTGGTTTTTCTATGCCTATATATAGGCTCATCTTGTACACAAAATAATATCTCAATATCTTAAGCCTTTCTAAATTTCTTTTTGGTATCAGAGCAAGGTTGTTCTTGGTCAGCCTCCTCTACTTCCAGCGGCGGCGGCTCTGCCGTCGCCGGAATATATTCCAAGCCTTTAACCTAGCATTCCCCCTTGCACAGAAAGTCACTCTCGCACAGCCGCACGGCCTAAGCAGTCGCAGCATAGTCATGTCTGTTCTCACATTTTCTTATATCCGTAATCCGCGTGTTTGGCGTGTGCCACACGTGCGGGAGCGTGCTGAATTTTTTTACATCGATTAGATGTGGCCCCTCTGTGCAGTCACGTTTCCCTATGTCCGTAATTCGCATGTTTGGCGTGTGCCACACGTGCGGGAGCATGTTAAATTTTTTCACATCGGTTAGATGTGGCCCCTCTGTGCAGTCTACTTGACCCTTACTGCTGCAATCATCTCTTGTCAAGTTGGTGCTCTTCAATATCTTCGCTTCAGCTTGAGGGGGAGTGTTGGAATTAGAAGATTTATTTTCCTAAATAGATTAAGAAATCTTCTCTTATTTAGTAGTCTATTATAGGAAGATTTATTTTTCTAATTAGATTAGGAAACCTTTTCTTATTTAGTCTTCTATAATAGGTAATGTTGACTATAGGTTAATTAGGAAGATTTTCCTTTACTGATTTTCCTTATTAGTTGGTTTTTCTATGCCTATATATAGGCTCATCTTGTACACAAAATAATATCTCAATATCTTAAGCTATTCTAAATTTCTTCAAGCTGATGCTCATCGAGATTTTCGTCTCAGCTTGTGTTGGAATTAGAATATTTGTTTTTCTAATTAGATTAGGAAACCTTCTTTTATTTAGTAGTCTATTATAAGAAAATTTATTTTCCTAAATAGATTAGGAAACATTTTCTTATTTAGTCTTCTATAATAGGTCATGTTGACCATAGGTTAATTAAGAAGATTTTTCTTTATTGGTTTTCCTTATTTATTGGTTTTTCTATGCTTATATATAGGCTCCTCTTGTACACAAAATAATATCTAAATATCCAAATATCATATTTTCTTTTCTTTTCTGTTTTTCAACTTGGTATCAGAGCCAAAGTAAGGTCTTGGTTTGCTTCTTCCGGCGGCGGCTTCTGCCGTCGACGGAATATTGTCCGATGTTTTTCTTTTTCTTCATCTTTTTATCTTTTCTTCTTCTTTTCCTTCACCACTAATCGTTGTCATCGCCTATGTTCTGTATGCTGTTGTCCGTTTGCGTTCAACAACCATACTATATCTTGAGGCCTATTGCCCGTTTGGGACTTTGCTGTCTCTACACGGCCTCTTGCTACCTCGCGTAGCCTACTATCTTTCCAAGCCTTTAACCTAGCACTCCCTCTTGCGCAGAAAGTCACTCTCGCGCAACCTTAGTCTCAGCCTCACGTCCCAAGCAGTCGCAGCGCAATCATGTCTGTTCTCACGTTTCCCTATTTTCGTAATCTGCATGTTTGGCATGTGCCACACGTGCGGGAGCATGTTGAATTTTTTCACATCGATTAGATATGGCCCCTCTGTGCAGTCTACTGGACTCTCATTGCTGCAATCTTGTCAAGCTGGTGCTCGTCGATATTTCGCCTCAGCTTGAGGGGGAGTGTTGGAATTAGAATATTTTTTTTCCTAATTAGATTAGAAAACTTTCTCTTATTTAATAGTCTATTATAAGAAGATTTATTTTCCTAAATAGATTAGGAAATATTTTTTTATTTAGTCTTCTATAATAGGTCATGTTGACCATAGGTTAATTAAGAAGATTTTCCTTTATTGATTTTCCTTATTTATTGGTTTTTCTATGCCTATATATAGGCTCCTCTTGTACACAAAACAATATCTAAATATCTTAATATAATATTTTCTTTTCCCTTTATGTTTTTCAACTATAGTAAAAGGAAAAAATCAAAGTAAAACTACTAAGGAGTTTAGTTTGATGGAATAATAGATAGAATGAAATGGTTGTTCCCTTATTTGGTTGAGCAAAAAGTAATGGAATAGTTATTCTATTTGGATTGGTCATTCATTAGGACATAGGAATGATCATTATCCTAGGGTAACAAAAAAATATCAATTTCATTCTTATTACTTACAAAATGAAAATAATTATTCTTACATCATTCCATTACAATCTTCGATGCATTCTTTACAAAATTTATTACATCCAACCAAAAACAACCTAGTTTTCTAATTCACTCTTGACTTGTATGAGCAGAATATTTATATGCGCGTGCATACACACACATATAGAGAGAGACGTAAGACAAAGTTAGACAGATACCACTTTAATTCAGAAAGCCAGCCTCGTGGATGTCGCTTTGAGTGTCTGGTGAAGGAACAAAATCAAAAAGAGAAGTGGATGTTGTGCGTTGTGGTGCAAAAAATAGAAATCATATAGGAGAGAGATTGGGAGAGAAATAGAAAATGAATGTAAATAGGAGAGAAACGACTATTTGTAAGTTTATATGGTATCAATAATTCTTAATATTATACTAATAGTAATAGTGTGCTACGTATGGAATTATATAATTTTTTAAAATAATAGTTTAATTTCTTAGTAAATAATTTATAGTACAATTTAATTTAAAATAATTAATTTTTTTAAGACATAGAAGGACATTTAAAAATAAACAGATAATTGCTCATACAACGAAGTACAACCAAGCTCTATTTCTTTTTTCAACGCTTAATAACTCTCTCTCACACATTATTATTTATAAAAATAAATAATAAATATGAGCCTCTTGGTGCCCATAGAAAACTACTTACTAAAAGTGATTTTTGTATAATATTTTTTTCTACTAAGGCAAGTAGTTTTCTTTTTGAGTTTGATACTAACATACCGAACCAAAACACACGAATTGAGGATAAAATTGTATTTTTGGAATCATGAAACCGAATCGAATCTAATAGTTTGGTTTATATTTAAATTTTCATAAACTGTTAAGAATGCTTGAGTTCATAATTTTTATTAAAATCGCACCAATTCAAAACGTGATCATCTCAGGAGCCTTTTCTCTTTTTCTTTCGTTTTTGAAAAGGAGTGATTTTTACACATTATATTTATTAAAATAAAATAATATTTTTATATTTTTTTAAGGAAACTTGCTAAATTTAATTTGTATTTTTCGGAAAATCATATTACAAAGTTTCTTCACAATTCAAATTTTAAATCACAAAAGTGGCCTTTGAATCTTGACCGTTGATTATTATTTTGTGGCCGACAAACTGGGGCATCCCCATGTGTCTCTTTCCGAGTTTTTTTGCTTAACATGGGAATGTTTTCAAGAGAATAAATCACACTTGTACCCCTTACAGTTTTACCAAATCTCGCTTAAGCTCTTATACTTTGAATTGAAGCAAATAAATGAGTATTTCACTTTGTATCGTGTTTCGATGTAGTTCAATCACCGAACATAATTTCATAAATTAATGGAATAAAGTAATAGGAGGAGCACATGAGGGCTGTGGAAGTCAGTCCATGGAAATAAAAGTGGGTTGTTCTGCGAATATGCAATTTGTTATGCTCCATTGCAAGTTGGCGTCTAAAGGCATTAATTTCTAAAATTCACAGCTACACACTAATTATAGAAATATTGAGTCTAGTGACATTATTAGCAATCAATAAACGTAAAATTTTACAATGACCAATGATATTGCCATGTGACATATATGATATACATATGAAACGGATGTAAACGGACAATCTTAAAAATTTATGAAACTATGTGCATTGGAAAACCCACAAACGAGAGATTTGCGTTAAAAGATAGAGAGATCAAAACTTGTAGTTTATTCTTTTTTAGAGAGAGATTGGGTTAGAGAGAGAGAGAGATATTGGTGTAAGTAGACTATACGTGTGAGAGAGAGGGAGAGAAAAAAATTAGGAGAACAT
>BRYE01000010.1:2696607-2699107 GCA_030159115.1 Actinidia arguta var. hypoleuca | reverse complement strand
TTGGAATAGCTCCTTTTCTTGGTGAATAATTATTTTTTAATCGTTTGGTCATTTTTGTTTGTGTTTGGGTTCTCCTTTGTTGATGTATTTCTATTGTATATATCTTATGTATAGACTAGTCTTTTGCCTTTAATAGTTTGCCTATTTATATTCCTCTCTATATGTAACTTTTCATTATCTTCTTCAATATACAAGTTCTCTCTCTCTCTTCTCAACACTACATATATATATATATATATATTAACTCATTATACTAACATGGTATCAGAGGCATGATTTCTTACATCTGATTTTCGATCTTCATCTCCTGCTCATCTTTTCTCAACTTTTTTCTTTGTTTTTCTGTATTTTGCCAACTGGACATCTGCTTGTATCTGAAATCTGAACACACCATTGTGTTCCTCGTGAAACTCTGCGCTCATCCAAGTCGATAACACCGCCATACACTGCCGCACGCACCCCCACATGCCACCTGAACCTTCGCGCGTCAGATCTACTCTTAGAGTAACTCTCACGCGCACACACGTGCCTCATCCACGCGCAGGGCGTTTGTGACGTCAGCCTACTGTGACGTCATCCTAACATCAGACCTACTTGACGTCAGCTGCCACATCAGCCCTGCTGCCACGTCAGCACAATTGCCACATCACCTGTTGCCTCTATAAATTACAGTCTCGGCCCCTGAAGTTCTTGATTTATTTAATTTGGCCCCCAAAATTTCTAATTTTGACAGTTTGGTCGTCGAAGTTTGCAATTCTTCATCTTCTGACTTTAGATTCATTTCTCTGAGTAATTTGGGCTTTCAGATTCTATTTTTGTACTCGATTTTTGCTATTTTTGCTTCGTTACTACTGTAGCTCCTTTTCTGTGCCATATTTTCTATTATTTTTTTACGGTTTGGACATTATGAATCGATCTGAGACTTCTAGATCTCGATATTTTTTACCTTTGGTGCTCAGTCCTCTGGTTTAGCCACTCAATATAATGAGTGCATTTTCTGTCACGCTACTGATCATCGCTTGCTTACTTGTCATGTTCGGGTTTGCAAGCATTGTCGCAAGTGAGGGCTTGGACATTATCTTTCCGATTGTCCCAGGGTTCTTACCCGCCGATATACTCGTCCTTAGTCCACTGCTGCTACTGTTGGGATTTCCTTTACTACTTCCGCCTCTCCTACCCTGATCGATGTAAGTGGTCTTCCTGCTCTTGTTCAACAAATTCTATCAGCTTCTGGTAATCCTTCTACTGCCTTGTCTGGCTCTTCAGGTATATTCCCATGGTTCTTTAACTCTGGTTGTAGTAATTATATGATCACTGATTTATCTACCTTCTCCTCTAAATCATCTGAGTCTTCATTTTTTGTTATCTATACTGCTAATGGTTCTTTTATGACTGTTGATCATGTTGGGCATACCTACTATGTCTGTAAACTTGTCTCTAAATTTTAATTTTGTTGGTCAACTATGTGATCTTGGCCTTACTATTATTTTCTCCTCTACTAGTTGTGTTGTACAGGATCTACAGACGGGTCAAACTCTTGGGGATAGGCCGTAGACATAGTTGACTATTCCAGCTCGTGCATTTACACCTTCCTATCTCTACTACTGCCACCACTTCTACAGCTTCTTTCTCATCAACTTTTGGGATTTGACATTCTCGCTTAAGGCATATATGATTAGGTCGGTTACTCTTTCTCGTATCTAAAGGTGTCTTAGGTCTTGCTCTTAATAAATACTTTAATTGTCAGTTCTGTCAGCTTGCCGAATAACCTACTTTATCCTTTAATAAAAGTACTTCTGTCTCTTCCGCACCTTTTGACCTAATTCATTCTGATATTTGGGGGCTTTCTTCCGCTTCTACTATGGGAGGTCCCCAGTACTTTATTATATTTGTGGATAATTTCTCTCGATATACTTGGCTTTACCTCTTAAAGAATCGATCCCAATTACAACAAACCTACTATGACTTTGCTCGCATGATCAAAATCCAGTTTTCTCGTGATATTAGGATCTTTCGCTAAAATATTGCTCAAGAATACTATGAAACCTCCTTTCTTGCCTTTCTATCAGCACATGTCACTCTTCCCCACAACTCTTGCCTTGGTACCTCTCAACAGAATGGACGGACGGAACGTAAACACTGTCATTTGCTTGATATTACTAGTGCCCTACTAATTTTTTCTGGCTGTCCTGAGAGGTTTTAGAGGGAAGCTGCTCTCACCGCTACTTACACTATTAACCGGGTTCCAACACCCCTTCTTGGTAACCTCACTCCATACGAGCGTCTATATGGTACCCATCCCGATTATCATTCCCTTCTGTTTTATTCTCTTCAACCACATGAGCGAACTAAACTAGAGTCTAGGTCTCGTCTGTGTTATTTTTTAGGATATAGGATTGAGCATAAAGGTTATCGTTGTTAGGATCCTTTGTCTCGACGTTTTCGAGTCTCTCGTCACGTTGTCTTTTGGGAATATAAGATGTTTTCCTCTTTATCTTCC
>BRYE01000010.1:2684107-2686607 GCA_030159115.1 Actinidia arguta var. hypoleuca | reverse complement strand
TTTTATAAAACCTTTTGCGACCCACAAACGGTAGAGTTTGTCCGCATTAATTTCAATTTCTTCAGAAATAGACCCATTTAAAGAAAGAAAGACTTCAAGTCTTGCGGTAAATTATTGAAACTCAAAGCCAATGTATGTTGAACATGGACGTTGCCTTCTCTTACACAGTTACACGACTAATGTACTCTTTGAACCTTTGGCCACTCATGGGGTTGTTTTCTTGGCAGTACCCCACTCAATACAATAATGGCCAAGGGTAAGCTACGATATTTTCTGACCATATATCTTGCCATACGCTCCGTGTTTGGAGGGAACGACTATTTTTTTCACCAACTTCGCTCCAGTTTGGGTTGTGACAATGACTGCTTCCTTTTTCGTTATATGGGAAGGCTATCCTCAGGCTTTCCCAAACTTCTACATCACATACACTATCCAGCACCACCAAGTATCGATGTCCTTTCAAGAATTCATGTAAATAAGATGCCAAATCTTCTAGTTTCGTCTTATCCAACATCTCGAATTCCTCTTTGGTGGTGGGCTTCTTAAAGGATTTTATTGAAAGATTTCATCGTCATCGATGTCACGGTAATACCATGTGATATTGATGACGTAGTATAACCGTTATAATGAATTTGTTTTTCGTTTCCTATCCTAGTGTTTAAAACCCGCCACGTGTCACCCACTAAAAGAAACTCAATGATTCAACCACACCAAATTAACTCTTCGGAAACTTCCGAGATACACAGGTTAGGTTCATCCCCCTCACCATCTCTCTCCAACCCGCCTCTAGGTAAAACTAACATTCTCTCTCCAAGAGAGAGAGTAAACTTCAATTTGCCCCCTCAAAATATTGAGTGATTCTCATTTTGTCTCCCTAACTAATAATTTTTTCACTTTGCACTTTCAACTATATAAACCGTTGCAATCAACTCGGAAAACGTTCGTCTATAAAATGGATGAAAATTGCCAATTAGGCTGCCACGTATTGACCTGACTCGGATACAAGGGCAACCCATGTTAATGTCATAGAAAATATCCAATCTTGATTTGTTTTCTACCTTGTTCGATCTATAAATCTGTGTCCCCCCCCCCCCCCCCTCCTCTTGTTGATTGTGAGACAAAAATGTTAAATTTGCATTTTTTTATGACGTTAACATGAGCTACCCTTGGATCCGAGTCGAGTCAACACGTGGTGTGGCAATTTTTGTCCACTTTGTAGAGGGATGTTGGATGTTGATTGCAGCGGTTTATATAGTTGAGGGTGCAAAGTGAAAAACATATTAGTTAGGGGTCAAAGTGAAAATCACTCAATACTTTAAGGAGAAAAAGTGCAGTTTACCTATATATATTATGCATATTCGGTAGGGCTGTTCACGAGTTGGGCGGGTCGGGTTTGACCATAATCCTTCAACTGCCCGAATAGATTTGGGTTGGGAATTTTAAGAACCGATTTTGACCGAAATTCTTCATGAAATCGCCGGTACACAGGTCGGCAGGTTGCGGTCGGTTTGGTCGGAAATCCAATCTCACCAATTGGATTTGGAAGTTGGAACAATAAATTTTCCTCAATTTTGGTCTACTTAAAAATTTAATTATGACTCATTTTACCTTATTAGTTATTACTTAATTTAGCCAATTTTAATCAAAGTACCATTAGTCCATTGTAATTTGCAATGTATAAAATGAAAAAATTTGAGAAAAATTTCAGAGGATTTTTTTGTAAAACTAGAACGTTAGATGTTGGGGTCGATTGCAGCAGTTTATATAGTTGAGGGTGCAAAGTGAAAAAATTATTAGTTATGTGGTCAAAGTCGAAATCACTCAATCTTTAATGGGAAAAAAGTGTAGTTTTCCCAATCTTTATATTATGTATATTCGAGTACATAAATATACATATTTGATAACAAATATTATATATACTTATGTGAAACAATCCAATAGCAACCTGTTTTGGATAACAAAATATTATAGGTTTAGGGTTTCAATTTCAAGGTTTAGGGTTGTTTTTTTTAACTTTGATTTTTTCCAAGTTAATTAATTTGTTAACAAATCCAAGGAATTTTGGATACACTAAAACTGATGAGTTTTCGTGAAATTGAATTATGGGTGATCGGTGAGAGGGAGCTAATAGAGGAGGGGTGGTGGTGGAGGGAGGGGCCACTGAGGGGGTGGAGATTTAGTTGAATGAAAGACGAAGACGACACAAAACTAGCAGGAGAGGGTGAGGGTAAGGGTTTCTGCAGTAGAAGAGGTGCTTGGGTTTGGTTGAGTTTTTTTTAAAAAAAATTAGTACGAAAACGTGGCAGCCATCTACAGGTAGGACAGGGGAGGGGGACACAAAAAGGGAACAGGGTGACAAATTAGGAGAAGGAAACTGGTTTTCAAAACCGGGCTGGAGTTTTGACAATTATTTTAAATCAACATATGAGATTTGAACTATTATTTTAAGTGCGAGAATCTATCCAGACCGTTAAATTGAAGACGAAATTTAGTCCGAACC
>BRYE01000010.1:2584107-2586607 GCA_030159115.1 Actinidia arguta var. hypoleuca | reverse complement strand
AAGGTAGGGTCAGGTAAGGGAGTGCCGTCAGTAGGAGCATAACGAGCATTTAGCTCAAGAGGAGTATCAACTGTCTTGGTGTCCGAGAGACGAGCTCGCTGAAGAATATCGGAAGTGTATTTGGATTGGGACAATAAATAACCCTTAGGCGAGAAGGCAACTTCGATGCCCAAGAAATAGCGAAGAGACCCCAAGTCCTTCATATCAAACTGACGGGCCAACTCAATCTTCAAAGCAGCAATCTCATCAATATCATCACCGGTAATAATCATGTCATCCACATACAAAGAAAGGATAATACGGCCTGTAGAAGTGGACTTTACAAATAAAGCCGAATCATGATGGCTAGGAGAGAAGCCAAGAGATGTGACCACCAAAGAGAATTTCTCAAACCAAGCTCTAGGAGCCTGTTTGAGACCATACAATGCCTTTTTGAGTCGACAAACCTGTCCAGAAGAGTGAGCAACACCTGGAGGAGGAACCATATACACTTCTTCTTTGAGATCGCCATTCAAGAAGGCATTTTTAACATCCAATTGAGAAATATGCCAATGACGAACAGAAGCCACTGCAATGAGTGCACGAATAGTAATCATCTTTGCAACAGGAGCAAAGGTCTCCTCATAATCCACGCCATATTGTTGAGCAAATCCTTTAGCAACCAAGCGGGCCTTATAACGCTCGACCGAACCATCAGAGTTGGTCTTAATTTTATAGACCCAACGAGAACCAATAGCCTTTTTACCAGGTGAAAGCATCACCAAATCCCAAGTACCAGTGCAATGCAAAGCAGATAGTTCCGCATCCATAGCTTGCTGCCAAAGAGGGTCACGAGTAGCCTCTGTATATGACTGAGGCTCACAAAGATTGTGAATAGAAGACAAGAAAGAGGTAAAGGAACTGGAATAACAAGAGTAGTCAAAATCAGGCAATTGAGTGGACTTACGAATACGCTTGGCAGAAGGCGGTGCCGAATCCACAACTTCAGGAGCTTCTTGGGTGGCCGCAGAAGGGGGAGCATCAGTAGGTGTGTTAGACCTACGAGAGTAATGTATAGGAAAAGGCTGCAAAAGAGATGGGTTAGGAGAAGAAACAGTAGAGTCTAGAACATCATCGGCATCATCAGAAAAAGGATCAATATGAATCAGATCAGCCTTAGTTACAGTATGAGATGGAAAAGGAATAGAGAAGAAAGGAATATGCTCCATAAATACAACATGACGAGAGACATAAAATTTGTTAGAGACGGGATCAAAACAACGATAACCCTTTCTTCCCTCACCATAACCAAGAAAAACACATGCAGCAGATCGAGCAGACAACTTATTGCGCTCAGCTTCAGGACGAAAAACAAAACATGTGCTACCAAAGACTTTCAAGGATGAATAATTAGGAGCACTACCAAACAACCTTTCATAAGGAGAGATTCCAGTAGTAAGAGCTGTCGGAATCCGATTGATCAAATGTATAGCTGTAAGAACAGCCTCCCCCCAAAAAATACTAGGAACACTAGCAGATAGCAAAAGGGAACGGGCTGTCTCTACAATGTGTCTATGTTTTCTTTCAGCAACCCCATTTTGAGCTGGAGTATCAGTACAAGAAGATTGGTGCACTGTACCATCAGATAAGAGTAATCTTTCAAATACATTGGAAGTATATTCCCCGCCCAAATCAGCCCTAAAGCATTTTATAACTGCATCATGCTGAGTACGAACAAGTGCCCTAAAAGCCATGTAAATGTCAAAAAATTCAGAACGATGCTTCATGAAATAAACCCAACAATATCGAGTGTAATCATCAATGAAAAATACATAATATCTGGACCCTCCTTTAGTGACAACAGGGGCAGGTCCCCACACATCAGAATGAATTAACTGAAAAGGTGCAGTAGAAAAAGATATACTGGGATTAAAAGGTAAAGCGGTAAATTTTGCAAGTTTACAACCACTGCAATCGGAAATATCATGAGCATGCAAATTTCCCAAACAACCCTTAGAAGCTAAAAATTTTAAACGAGGGGCCGAAATATGACCAAGTCTAGAATGCCACAAGTAAAAACTAGAAGAATCTTTAGTAAGACAAAAAGAGGACAAATCAGGAGTGGAAGCAGCAACAACGGGCACTTTCAGCTCATCCAAGACATATAATCCCCCCTTCCTATGGCCTGTCCCAATCAGCTTCTTGGATTGTGGATCCTGCACATAACAAGAGGTGGAAGAAAAATGAACAGAAAATCCAGAATCACACAACTGACCAACTGAAGCAAGATTCATTTTAAGAGATGGAATACAATAAACATCAGAAAGAGACAATGTAGGCGTGCAAACAGAACCAATAAAAGACAAAGGCATAGGAGATCCATCAGCTGTAACAACAGAAACAGGAGAAGAAGATTTGGTAGAACTAAACACAGAAGAATCTGGTGACATATGGTTAGAGGCACCAGAATCTAAAATCCACAGGGATGCAGTTATACCTGAGGGACCCGATGAGGACAGAC
>BRYE01000010.1:2569107-2571607 GCA_030159115.1 Actinidia arguta var. hypoleuca | reverse complement strand
TCAAAACGACGTCATTTTGATACCTCGCCATAACAAGTGCGGTAAACGGCGCGATGAATGTAGCATTACCCATTCTACAAGGCAGCTGGGTTCATATATCTGCCACGTCGTCAAATGACTCAGGAAAAAGTAACGGAGCACAAACTGCCGTTTACCATTCACATGAGAACTGGAAGCACTTTTTTTTGTCTTTTATGTTTTCAAGAAGCCCACTTTCTTCAACATCATCCTTGAGTTCAAACGGCAGTTAGTGCTCCGTTAATTTGCACCAATCAATTGCTGATGTGGCCACAAACTACAACAGCTGACTTTCCGTATTGTTGGCGTCCCCTGATTGGTTGAGGGTGGTGCAAGTGGTACCTATATTCTCGTTAAACTGAACCAACCTCCTTCGAAGCTATCACTCTCTGAATCCTATCACTCTCTGAATCAATGGCGTCAAATTTCCCGCCATTTGCCATGTTCTCTCTCTACTTCACCATCCTCACTCTCTTTCTCTATAATCACGTCACCGCCGTGCCAGAGGCTGAGCTCGAGTCGGTGCTCGCCGTGCTGCGGGCCAGAGGCTACAACCTCTTCGGCAACGCCGTCGCCACCGACATCTACTCCGACCTTCTTGACGGAAATTCATTCACCTTGTTCGCCCCCACCGACGCTTCGCTCTTCGCCGTCGACATGACCACCGCGGCGGCGGACTATACCGCCTCCCTCCGCCTCCACGTCGTCCCCCGCCGCCTCTCCGCCTCGGACCTCCGGAGGCTCCCCTCTGGCTCCCCTCTGCCAACGCTCTTTCCGCGTCACGAGATTCTGGTCCAGAGGCGGCCGGCGTCTGACGGCATATCCGTCGACGACGTTGACGTAGTCGTGCCTGGTCTGTTCTACGGCCGAGACGTCGC
Organism: Actinidia arguta var. hypoleuca; assembly: GCA_030159115.1. Lineage (NCBI taxonomy): Eukaryota > Viridiplantae > Streptophyta > Magnoliopsida > Ericales > Actinidiaceae > Actinidia > Actinidia arguta. The sequence continues at coordinate 2,570,711 of BRYE01000010.1, read as the reverse complement.
GGTTCATGGCTTGGGAGGCATTCTCGATTTCACATCTCAGGTAGATCTGGATCACAGATCATCGCCACCGCCGCCACCGACGGTGCCGGTCGGTCACCGTCGTTCGCCTTATCCACCGGCAAATCTGTACGGTAATCATGGTGAACACCATCACGATCCTCATCCCCCGGAAAATATTTCACCAAATCGCATGCCTGATCCGCCGGCGAATTTCTCCGATCACGTTGTATCTGAGCCGTCAAATGCTGAAGGAACTGAAGATCGTAAGGTCGTTTCTCCTTCGCCAGATCCGGCTAGTTTTGATAGATTTCCGCGGGCCGACCTGCCGGAAAAGCCTATCTTCTTTCGTCTGCCAGTAGATTTTCGCCGGAGAGTTCAACTGCTCCGATTACAGAACCAGAGGCTACATCATCATCGATTGGCGAAGGTTGGAATTTGATGCAGCCGTTTCCGACGTCGGTCGGCAACGAAGCCGCCGGAGGTTCCATGTCCGTTCGATCCACAATCTCTTGATTGTTCGTGGAGAGAGTGAAATCTTATTGGGCCACGTCAGTGTCCAGCCTGGCAATCACCTTCAATACTCCATGCCTACTCTGCCTTGTCACTCCTGGTTACATCTCATGTTTTTCTTCCTCTCCATATGAAAAATCTTGCAAGAATTTGATAGGAAAAGGCGATGATTTTTTAAATGTGAAGGCATATACAATCCATCATCAAAGTAGTCACTAAAATTGAATTTGATAGTAAAAGAATTAGACCAGAGTTATAATTATTTCATTAAATTTATATGAAATTAATAGAAAACAATTTTTTTTCACGAAATCAAGAATGAGCAAATTTTTTCATCAAATGCAATAAAATTTTAAGAAGAATAAGGATGGGAGTTGGTTTTGTTTGATGAAAAATGGTTAAAAGAGTTTTTCTGCATAATTTGTGGGAATTTTTTAAAAAGGTTTAGGGAAATAGAAGAGAGTAAAGATGAATACTCACACCATATCAAGGGTTTTGTCAAGATTTTTACTTAAAATCTAATGAAAATAAAAGGGTAAGATTGGAATTGGCTTGAGAATTTGATAAATGGAGATATGATTGTGGGATCCGCTACCATCATCCTTCGGTACCCTTTTTAAGACTTCTTCTAAGCCCAACTCAAGTCAACATCAATTTATTTTACAGACCTCGTAATGAAAGTCATTTATGAAAAAAATTAGCTTCATGATTAATCAGATATCTATAAACACATGAACAAATTTTATTTTATTCTATAAAATGGATAGTTTGAATTTATAATTTTATCAGCTGTTCATGTTATAAAACAAAAACAATTAGTCTTTGTTTGTAAATGTTAGTTGAAGCTGATTTTTTATGTATAACCTTCAATGTAAGGTCTATGAGATGAAAAATCTAGATCATCAATGTGGGCTAGGGTTAGAGCCCACACAAGAAGTCTTGACGAGCGTCTTTAGGAGAGCTCAACCCAATGATTGCGTACGCGTTTTGCAATAAAACACATCACCTTTTATTTTTATTATGCATATTTACAGTAAATGTCTAAACTGTCCTTCCTTCCACATAGAAAGAAACAAAAGCGTTTAGGATAGAGA
>BRYE01000010.1:2531607-2536607 GCA_030159115.1 Actinidia arguta var. hypoleuca | reverse complement strand
TATAGATTTGTGGGTTTAGTTAGTAATAAGAGTGTATAATGAGTAGTAAGAGGAGTGCGTTGTGTAATCTCTACTATATATATGTGTATTAGGGTTAATTAAGATCCTATTCACTTCAATCACATGGTATCAGAGACAATGGTACCAAAACCCTAACCCTAATGCATCGTATACCTTAACCCATCACTACTCAACCTCCAGCGACCTTTTCCGACGTCCAACTACCTGGTCCGAACCCATTCCGACCACTGTCAACTCACTTGAGACCATATAGCTTGACGACTCCACAGCCTTGTCGGAGGCTCGCTTGTGCCCCTATAGTCTCATCGAAGACTCGTATACCTCTGTTAGGTCCAATCGAGTCTCGATCTAGCCTGAAACTTCTTTGTGGGAGTTCGTTTGGCCTTGTTAAGTCCCGATCTGGACTGTAACAGGCTCGTCAAAGCTTCTTCAGTCAAGTCGGACCTATTGGAGTCCCAATTTGCTGTCACCAGAACCTCTACGACCCTGCGAGAGATTCTACAGTCCTACCAGAACCACATTTAGTTTGTTTCAGCCCTTGTTTCAGCCTGTCAGATCTTCTACCGGTGTTGTCAGCCATTATATGGTTTGTTTTAGCCACGTTGGATTCGATTGTCATGCTTTATTGTTGTTGCTTTCCTGTTGTGATGGCCTTGTGCTCTATGTTCGCCTCCTGCCTTGTCGCTTAAATATTATTGGAGAACCATATCGGCTCCGACGTTTGATTGTGGCTCGTTGCCCAATCAGTTGGAATGATTTAGTTTATTGCTGATTTTGTTTTGTTTGTTCGTTAGTTGTGTTTGTTGGTTATCTGTTATTGGTTCGTTGTCGCTCCTTCTTCCTTTAGTTATTGGTTACTCTGTTGGTTGTCTGCCCTTTGTTGATTCGTTACTAGGTGAAATCTGCAGATGTATTCGCTGGTACTAGTACTGTTGGCGTTGTTAATTCTGCTTCCGGTTTCAGTTCTGCTACTGGTTTTGTTTCAGATTCTACTTGGGTATTGGAGTTTATGTTTATTCCAGCTATTGGGCTCAAAGGGCGTAATTATGCCCCATGGACCAAATCTATTAAGTTTTATATGATGGCTAAGGGGCTGGATACGTATTTGACTGATGCACCTCATGATCGTTAGGATCCCTCATATGCTACTAGGAAAGTCGAGGATGCTCGAATTCGTCTTCGTATGTGCAATAGTATGGAGGCTTAGATTAGTTCCAATTTGATATATTTGATCACAGCCAAACAGGTTTGGAATCAGGCCAAGAAGATGTTTTTTGGTGTTGATAATTTGCAATGCACCTATGATCTTCATTAGACCTTTTTCTCTCACTCTTGGTGACATTTCACTTGAGGATTATTATAGCCGGTTTTGGGCTGTTTGCGATGAAATTTGACTGAGTGAGCCTATTTCTTCTGAAATTACTGCCATGGAGCGCCAACGAGAGTCCATGTGGGTGGTTCGTTTCCTATCTGGTCTTCCACCCACTTTTGATGGTGCCAAATCTCAAATTCTTGGAGCTAAGGAGCTCCCCTCCCTGGGTGAGCTTTTTAGTCGTCTCCGCCAGGCTACTTTACCATTCATTGCTCCTTCTGCCGGCCGGTCTACTTTAGCTGCATCTATTGATCTTTTTCGTCCCTCTAAGCCTTATATCTCCTTGGTTTTGGCCATGGTTGGCCCAATCGCCCTCGTAGTGGTTATCCTCGTGACAGTCGTAGTTTTGGTCGTGGTCCTCTGTTTTGCACTCACTGCAACCAGGGCAATCATACTATTGATTGTTGTTGGGATCTCCATGATCGTCCTGCTAGCCATCAGGCCGCTATTGTTCCCGAGGCTAATGTTGTGACTATTTTTGCGGACAAGTACCAACATCTTTTGACCGCTCAGTCTCCTGCCATTACCATTCTAGCACGGACTAAGGCTTCCATTGCTTTTGTTGCTTCTCAACGTCCTTGGGTCATTGATTCCAGTGCCTCCGCTCACATGACTGACACTTCTTCTGTCATGTCTTATAGCTCTGCTGCTAGTCATCCATCTCGTGTTACTCTTGCGGATGGATCTACTTCTCATGTTACTTGTTTAGGTACCGGTAGTTTGTGTTCTTCTGTTTCTTTACCGTATGTTTTACATATTCCTAAGTTTCCTTTTAATCTTTTATCTGTTAGTAAGCTTACCCAATCTTTAAACTATTCAGTCATCTATTTTTCTACATATTGTGTCTTTCAGGATCTTTGGATTGGCAGACGATTGGTGGTGAGTCTGAGCGCGGTGGCCTGTACTACTTTGATGTGGATATTTCACCTTCATTGTCATTTTGGTCATCCATCCCTTCAAAATTTGAAGAAGATGGTTCCCACATGTCAAGGGATCCAATCCCTACTGTGTGAAGTCTGCGAGTTTAGTAAACACCAACGTGCGTCCTTTCCTCTCCGTGTCTAGCGTCAATGTCAAGTTCATTTAGGTTAGTTCATTCCTATGTATTGGGACCTATTCAGGTTCCTTTCCATTTAGGCTTTCATTATTTTGTTATTTTTGTCAATAATTATAGTCGGGTCACTTATTTTTACCTTATGATGGATCGGTCAGAGTTGTATTCTATTTTTAAATCACTTTATAATGAAATAAAGACCCAATTTAATGTTTCTATTTGTTTATTTCGGTCTGATAATGCACATGAGTATTTTCATTCTAGTTTATCTTCTTTTTTAATGACCATGACATTATTCATTGTCCTCATGTGCTCGCACTCCTTAGCAACTGGAGTTACCGAGCAGAAGATGAGTCATTTATTGGAGGTAACTCGTGCTATCTCGTTTTATATGCATGTCCCTAAGTCTTATTAGAGTGATGCAGTTCTCACTACCTGTTACCTTGTGAACCGCATGCCCTCCACTGTCCTCGATGGCCAGATTCCTCATCGTGTGTTATTCCCGAACAGCCCTTTATACAATTCACCTCTCCGAATCTTTGGTTGTACTTGCTATATCCATGACTTAGATCCTAGTCGTGACAAACTTGACCCGCGGGCGATTAAGTGCATTTTCGTCGAGTATTCGCGGACTCAAAAGGGGTACACGTGTTACTCTCCTTCTCTCTGGCGCCACTTTGTCTGTGTTGATGTTACTTTTAATGAGTAGAGGCCTTACTTTCCTTCTCCATCTTCCCCTCCGGACCCTAGTCATTATATTCCTGCCAATGTTCCGTATGTTCCTGTCACATCGAAGTGGCCATTGCAGGTTTATGTTCACAGGAAGAAATCGCCTGCTGCCTGTTACCCGTTCCACCATCACCTGCTCAGCCTGTTGTCTTTGCTTCATCTGCACCGGTTGATCATGTTTTCCTTCCTATTGCTCTTCGTAAGGGTAAGCGGGACTGTACGTCTCATCCCATTGCTCAGTTTGTTTCTTGTGATAATTTGTCTCCGTCATTGTGTGTATTTACTATATTTGTTACTGCTGCCTCTATTACGAGATCTATTACTGCTACCTCTATTCCTAAATCTATTTTTTGTAAGCACTGTATGTCATTGCTGGAGGCAAGCTATGGTTGATGAGATGGTGGCCTTGATTGTTACTAGTACAAGGGAGTTAGTTTCTCTTCTGCCGAGACAGACCCTCGTTAGGTGATGTTGGGTGTTGACGGTAAAGTGCCTTCCGAATGGTACTGTTGAGTGCTATAAGGCACGCCTTATTGCTAAAGGGTATACTAAGACATATGGTATTGATTATGCCGAGACCTTCTTTGCCATTGCTAAGATTGAGTCAGTGTGTATCCTTATATCCCTTTCTGCCAATCTTGGGTGGCCTTTAATTTAGTTAGATGTGAAGAATGTTTTATTCACGGTGATCTCGACGAGGAGGTGTACATGGAGCAACCTCCCAGGTATGTTACTCAAGGGAAGAAAGGTCACGTTTGCCGCCTTCCTAAGGCTCTTTATGGCCTTAAGCAGTCTCCAAGAGCCTGGTTTGGGATTTTAAGTGACATAGTTCAGAGGTTTGGTATGCATTGATATCAATATGATCATCCCGTATTTTTCCGTATGACCAAGAGGATGAGGACTTTGTTGATTGTGTAGGATGACATTCAAGGTATTGAGGAGTTGAAGACTTTTATTCAGGGACAGTTCCACACCAAATATTTGGGTCAACTTAGGTATTTCTTAGGTATTGAGATTACCCGATCGAAGGAGGGGATCAGCCTGTCCCAACGGGAGTATGAGTTAGACATTCTGGACGACACTGGCTTGATGGGGGCCAAGCCACTAGAGACACCTATGGATCCTAATGTGAGGTTGTGTGTGGATCAGGGTAAGTTATTATCAAGTCTAGACGATTACAGGAGATTGGTTGGGAAGTTGAACCACCTCACCATCCCACGTCCGGATATTGCATTTGTTGTGAGTGTGGTCAGCCACTTTATGTCATCTCTTCACTCGACTCATATGGAGGCATCTTTGAGGATTGTGAGGTACCTCAAGGCACATCCAGGCCGTGGCTTGTTTTATGGGTTACACAAGCATCTTCATATTAAGGCATGATTGGACAGGATCTCCATTAGATAAGAGGTCCACTACTGGGTACTGTACTTTTCTAGATGGTAATCTTATCACCTGGAAGAGTAAGAAATAGACAGTGGTTGTGAGATCTAGTGCGGAGTTCGAGTATCGAGCTATGGCTCATACGTCTTGTGAGTTTCTATGGTTGAAGCACTTTTTGGAGGAGTTGATGTTTGAGGTTCTGTTACCTATGAGTATGTAATGTGATAGCCAGACTGCCATTCACATTAGGTTGAATCTAATTTTTCATGAAAGGACCAAACGCATTGAGGTTGATTGTCATATTACACACGAGAGAGAGTTGAGAAGGGCAGGATAACTACTCCGTTCATGTCTACTGGTGCACAGCTTGCTAATATGTTTATCAAACCATTATTTAAAACACAGTAACAAGCTTGGGTTACGTCATATTTACTCTCTAGCTTG
>BRYE01000010.1:2511607-2514107 GCA_030159115.1 Actinidia arguta var. hypoleuca | reverse complement strand
CATGAATAATCGAACGGCAACGAGGAGGTGCAGCGACGGTAAGAAGGCCGTGGGTTAGGGTTTCGCCCATGGTTTGTTGAAGAACTGCGGTGGCGATGGCGGCGAAGGAGGGGAAGGGGAGGTGCAGCGACGGCGATGAAGTCCTGGAATGGTCGCAGTGTGGCACTCGCACCAGTAGCAGCGGTGATAGTTTCCGACAGAGGGTATTGAGATGAAAAGTCTGGATTTTTGGAGAGATGGTCATTTAACCCTGGGGCAGAACGGAAATTAAAAATTGGAAAATTATAAAAATAACCCCAAATCTTAGACTTTTTAATTTGAACAAGTTAAATTCTTGAACTTTTTAACCCGTCATAATTCGAATATTCCTTCAATTTTTATTTATATAACTTGACAAAAAATAATTAATTTCCGCAAAAATGACATTGCATGAATTGAGACCTTTTTAAAAGCCTCAATTCCTGTAAGTAGGACACTTATCTAAGCAAATTTTAAAGAAAAAATATAAAAATCAAGAGAAGTAAAAACTAGATTTCAAGCAAAAATATTTAATCTAAAGGTTCTTAAATCTTGACAAGTGTTTTAATGTTTTATTTTTTGTCTACAGGTCATTTTTCTAATTGTTTTCAATAGTTGTCGTCAAGTTATATAGATAGAGATTGACAAATGATTTGAATTATGACAAGTTATAAGGTTCAAGGTTTAATTTATTCAACTTAAAAATTAAAAAATTAATTTGTTACCAAGTCATTCTGGGGTTATTTTTGTAATTTCTCCTAAAAATTGTATTTTTGAGGTTTTCTCATACCAAATTGGTTTTGCATTTAGAAGCTCCCTAAGAAAATACACCAAACAAAACCTAGTTTAGGCTTAATTACACTCAATTGTTAGATAAGAAGATGGGGTTGTTTTGGGGAGTTGTCATGGGTAAGACCATCAGGCATCACCAATTCTTACTCTCTATTTTTATCATTTAAAAAAAAATGAGAAAATTTCAAAATCTTCCCTAAACTATTTGCTCAATGTCCTATAGACACTTCATCTTTTAAAAACATGAATTAAACACCTGAACTTATCAAACATTCATCAATTAAACCCGGACATCAACTTCCGTTGTCAACGTTGCCATTATCGCTTCTCTTCTTTTCACCTCTCTACTATTATCTTTGATCTCAAATAGAGAGAGTAAGAAATCTCTCTCCTATGACCTCTCTCCCTCAGAAAAAATCTCCCCCATTACCACCAAATTGAGTCTGAGGTGCTTTGGTCGTTGATTGCTAGTGAGGACATAGACAATCACCACCATCACACATGCCAATCAACCACCCACTCTCTCAGTATCTGAAAAATAAAAAGCTTCCCATACAATTCCATGTCGATTGGGGAAGGGAGAGGGCTAAGGGATGCCGGTAGGGATGGTGCTAGAGAGAAGAGAGTGGAGTGAGAAAAAGGATTTGTGTGGTTTCAGGCTTGGATATGGAGATAATTGTGGGTAATAGTGTTGGGTTTGACAAGTTATATTATAATAAGGGTGAAATACAATGACCTCCCCTGAAGTTTGCCTTTAATACACAAAGCACCCCTGATGTTTAAAAAATTACAATGACCTCTCTTGAGGTTAGAAATTTGTAACATATTTATCCTAAAATACACTGACCACCCCTGAGATTTCGGGGTAATACACAAAGCACCCCTTAAATACACTAACCATCCTAGGGGTGTTTTGTGTATTAACCCGGAAGCTCAGAGGTGGTCAATATAATTTCTCAAACATCAGGGGACATTTGTATTAAATGCAAACTTCAGGAGAGATCATTGTAATTTCTTAAATGTCAGGGATACTTACTTTGTGTATTAACATAAAACCTCAGGGTATTAACATAAAACCTCAGGGATAATCAGTGTATTTCACCCTTATAATAATTGTTTACACAACACCACATGGCTCCACGTATTAAATTAAGCAATCAAAATCAAGTTAAGAAAATACCGGTAAAGTTCCCGTTTGGCCACCTAAAATGAAAACATGGTTGTTGTTTTTTGAGATGGAAATCATCATCGTTTCCAAAAACTGTTTTAATTTGAAAACGATTTCATTCATTCCCAGAATCCATTGCATTAGGGTCATCAGACCTACGTCAACAATCCAAACTAATGAATTCCCAAAATCCCCTTGCAATAGGGTTATCAAACCTACTTCACTGATCCAAACTATTTATTTTGCAAGGCTAACGAGCATATCATCAATGCAAAAAATTAGGTTGATAAGGCGTGGCAGCCATAAGATACGGTCACATTTTATCGTCAACAGAAACGGTACAGTTTGAATGATCCGGGTTGGGTCTGTAGTGGTCACCAAAGCACAACTGGACCTCTCTATTTGGATCACCAACTAAACAAAGCCACTCTCCATGCTGCTGTAAAACAAATCAAGCTACAAATTGATTCAGCTCAAGACATACAATAAATAAATACATATTTTTCGCAACTCCAGCTTGAA
>BRYE01000010.1:2504107-2506607 GCA_030159115.1 Actinidia arguta var. hypoleuca | reverse complement strand
TTTAGCTTAAAGTATTCAGCATTCAGTTTTCAATACCTGATTTTCAGTTTTCAGTCGTATCAGACATCATCTTGAAAAGCTAACTTTTAAGCGATATCAAATGGACTCTATATCCTGCCTGGACATATTCAAAACAAAAATACAACCCCGACATGCTAGCAACCTATACTTACACAAAATGTATATATATTTATTTGTTCAGGTGAAATTAACTTGTAAAAGCATTGTAAAGTTCACATAAATAGCTCTGCTATTTCAAAGCAAACTTTTATTCCTATGTATCAATATTCTCTACCTGCAAGGATCAAAATTTCGTTTCGAGGGATCGTTTCAGTTGGCTCGGAAACGGAAACGCTTCAAAATATTTCGAAAGTATTTCAAAATATTTCGGAAACATTTCAAAAGTGATAAATAATAAATACAATCTCTCGTATGAAAATGTACGTCATTTATAAAAAATTTAAATTTTGGTTAATACAACTTATTATTTAGTTATATAGTGATGTGTTTTCAGCGTGTTTTGATCGTACTAATAATGTTTCATTATTCCACTAATGTTTTGCTTCAGTCTCTTATAAAACAAAAACGTTTCGACTGTTTCGATAGAAACAAAAACAAATTTTATTTCTTGCCTACCTGTCACTTCTAAATCAACAAAAATATCCCCATCCCTTCCAAAAAAAACTAAATATCCAAATTCAATATGTAACATCAAATTAGCATGCAAATGTGGACCAAACCCAACAACAAAGCATTTTCCTTCAAGAATTCAAGGTCAATCCAGTACAAATTAACATATGCACCTAGAGAGTGAAATAGGGTAGTTACCAGAGAAAGATAGGAGGGATATGAAAATAAGGTTTGATACGAGGTCAGACCGCAAATTCGATCCCGAAACCTAACCAAAACTAATAAGAAATTCTTCATACTGGTCTCGCTCGTCGTATAGGAATTGTGATTGAGCAAGGTCGAGCTTCGTAGAACGACGAATTCGTTGGTTCGAAGCATGAAGACTAAACCCTAGTTTCGAATCAGATGATGAATTGCGAGCTTTGTGTCTTCTAGGATTCTACACTGCCAAATTCATCAACGGAGAGAGAGGGGGAGAGAGAGAGTTTACCGTGACAGACGGGGTGAAATAGAAGAGGCATTTTCATGTGCTGTTTAGTGCGAGTCCTTCGACTTGGTTTTTGGAAGTTCGATGAAGGGTATTTACGTCTTTTAACAGTTAAGCAGAAAACAATTAACTTTTTTTTACTATTGAAAATGGATAGCTAACTACGGCTCCGTTTGATATTAGTTTTTCGGTTGTCTTTTTTTTAAGTTTATAAGTAAAAAAGTTTTTATTTTTATTTTTTTACTTATTTTTAGTTAAAGTAAAGTCAAAAAATAAAAAAATAAAAAAAATTGATTTTTTTATAATAAACTTAAAAAAAAACTTAATTTTTAAGTATTATCAAACAATTCGTACAAGTTTATGTTTGCATTTACACATAATAAAAATTCAAAGATTTTGTTTCATCACAGTTAGTCCCAATAATACCCTCATTTTTAACCTTCAAAAACTAATCTAAACACAATTGTAGGGCTCGTTTGTTGATGGGATTGGAATTGGGGATTAGCTTTCACGACTATTAGTCGGTATGTAAATCCATGGGATTAAGTTTTCCACAGCCGCCGATTGCCAACGTTGTCACCATTACACACCTCCTTCCTCCTTCCCTACCCCAACCTTCCTTGCCCATGTGTTGCTCTTTTTTTTTGTCTCCCCATCGCCTCTTGGTACCATCCCTTCTCCTGGACCTTCTTCATCCCCATCGCTACCCCAAGACACGCTCCCCTTCCCCACCATGCCACCCTTCTCCTTACCCAATTGCAACTCAAGTCTTGTCTCCTCCACACTCAGTGGCGGATCCAGAAATTTTTTCCAGTGGAGGCGAAAAATACTACTGAGTAATTGAATCCTTCCAACAACAAAAAATGCAATAGTCATTAGTCACCATATAACAAAATTTTTATTGCAACAGAGAAGACAAAAAAATGCCATCTAAAGTTCTAAACCAAAAATATTCTGCAAAGATTTCCGTTTGAATAAAAGTTTGATCCGGGTATCTCAGGAACATGTAATTGAAGAAAATTTACAGTTACAAATCTTTAGGTCACACCCCAGACTTTGCAAATACCTTAAAAAATCAAATCTAATCCTCAACAAACAAAGAACAAAGGACAAATAAACAGTCTAAACATATAAATTTTTCCCAAATCCGAAACCCAAAGAAGTGCTTTTTGTTTCCCTTTCTATATCTATGCATATGCAAAGGAAAATAGAACACTTTTAGGGGAGAGAGAGAGAGAGAGAAAAGCTCCATACCAGTTCGTGAGTGTTGCAATGGAACGATGTCGGATTATCGCGCGTCGGAGGAGGAGATTTGGAAGTCCGTTTTCAGTGCTGGGCTGTGTTGGAGCGGCGTCGTGTCGGAGTACTAGGGCGTCGACAGAG
>BRYE01000010.1:2496607-2499107 GCA_030159115.1 Actinidia arguta var. hypoleuca | reverse complement strand
TTCATCTATATAGGACAGTTGATCCCGCCCAAAATGTATAAAAGCGACTTCTTATAATGCTACCCCATTTTAAATCCATAATCGAACCAATTAATTTGACAAAGTAGAGAGTTGAATTTTGTATTTATTTAAAGATACTACATTTTTATGCTATTTTAGAATGAGAATGATTCAATTAATGCTTTAAAAAGGAAAAATTCTTATTTGACATAATTTTAGTGCATTTTGAATGGGAACTAGTTGATTTCATTAGTCTTACGTAGATGAAGAGTAACCGATGGTTTAAATTGCTATCGAATTAAAACTACATGTTTTGATTTGTTACAATTGAATTATAGAGTTTAATTTGTCACCATGATTAAACTTTGGGCTTGTTATGTAATTTTTTCTAAGTTTTTTTTTTATTAGACAGGAAGCCTTTATGGGAAATGACTAAATTTGATTTACTATGGGCCAATTTTATTTTGGGAAAATTTCGGATCACTAGAATGACCACCACTTAATGTTAAAAAATTGGTATAACTGAAAATAATATCTTTGGAGGTGCTAAGTTGTAAATAATCTAAAATACATGGTCATCTTGACGATTTTACACCTAGACAACTTAAACTATGTTATTTTGCTAATTTGTATAAAATCTGAACATGTGAGGACTTGCACCCTACATCAGACTTCTCCCTCTCTCTCTTTCTTTATCGTTCATGCTCGAGTCGGTGTCTCCAGCGATAAACTTCCTATCTCTCTCTCAAGTTTCATTTCACCTCTATAGCCAACGTCAACCATACTTCGAACACCCTTCTGCGGGCTCATACTATTAGTGCAAGTTTGACATGCCTAGGGTTCAAGTCATGTGTGCTTCGGGTGCAAGTTGAATATATCTGGAGTGCTAGAACAAAAGTGTTCAACCGGTAAAACTTTGAAATACTTAGGTATATTCGATTGCACTCTGGGCACATATGACTTGCACCCTAGGCATACCCCACTTGCGCTCATGAGAAGTTGTAATTGAATCGTGTCCATCGTGGGTGCAAGTTAGATATGCTTATGGTTCAAGTCATGTGTGCCCTAGATGCAAGTAGAATATGCTTGAGGTGCAAACAGAATATGCCTGAGAATTCAAACTTTTTATCAATTGAACACTTTTGTACTAGCATCCAAGGCAATTATGACTTGCACCATATGCATGCTAGACTTACACCAATAGCACGAGACCATAGAGTGGTGTTCGTGGCTACGCCAACGACAATTGTATAGGTGAATCGGAGTTTAAGAGAGAAAGAGAAGGGAAGTCTGTCCCCGGATACACCGACTAGGGCATGAACGAAGAGAAGAAAAGAGAGGAGAACTCTGATGTAGGATGCTCGTCCTCACATGCTCATATTTTATACATATTATCAAAACGACGTCGTTTAAGTTGTTCATAAGTAATATCATCAAAATCACAATATATTTAATATTATTTGTAACTCATCATCTCCAAAAATATTATTTTCGATCAGACTAATTTTTTAATATTAAGTGATAGTCACACCACTTATCTGGAATTTTCCCTTTTATTTTTGGAGATAGCTTCTTTCATGTGGATTGGATTTCTTCACGAATATCATTAATGAATAAAACAAAAAACAAAAAAAATTATTTGATAAATTAGCTACAACCTGTTATAGTTTGTCTTCTCGAAACCTATTTTTTTTTATAAATTATATTTTTTGTTTATTTTTTTAAGGAAAAGGGTAATTCTCCACGAGTTTCATTTGTTTTGTCAGTTCTCTTATTTATTTTAACTACTTCAATTACTTTCATTAAATTTGTATTATTAATCCATCAAATATCATTTAATATAGTATTATTAATCTCTCTATTCTTTAGAATATGTAATCATCGATAGGCTCTTAGTTTTTCCCAAATAATCTTCAGAAAAATTATTTGCTTGATGGTTTTCGGAATTTATTTTATGAGTTTTTTTTTATTAAAAATAATGTACTTTTGAAAAAAATATTAAAAAAATATTCTCAAATTCTCAATAATATTTTTTGTTGAAATTGAATAATAAATTACTTTTGTTATCAAAGATAGTTTTTCATAAATTAAGGTGGTGTTTGATAAACTAAATGATGAAAACTGAAAAAATAAGTACTAAAAATTAAATATTTTAAGTTAACAAATTATTTGATAAAAATATAAGTACTGAATTGCAACAAATTGATATATTCAAAAAATAAATCTAATTATATATATATTTTACGATATAAATCTAATTTTATTTTTCGAATTTGCTCTTTTAATTTACAAAAGAAGTAATGGTGACTTGGTGGCAGTGATTTGAGGGCAACAATGCTAGTGTAATCATTGTGGTGGTTGTGATAGTGGCTCAGGGATGTTGATTATTGTGGTTGTTGAGAGAGTGATGCATGTGGTGGAGGCATATAAGTGGTGAGGGTGGTAGAGTGATAGCAGAGGTAAAAGGTAATGGTGGTAGTGTTTGTGGATTTGGTATTGA
>BRYE01000010.1:2456607-2459107 GCA_030159115.1 Actinidia arguta var. hypoleuca | reverse complement strand
TATAAAATCGATATTATTGATTCGATACATAATTCTCTAAAGAACTGAACGTATCCGGACCATGCACCCCCTAACAACAAATGAACGCCAAGGCCATGTGCAAACCCATCAACGAAAAATGGGTGAAACGCGGGATCCATATATATATATACTAGTGTATAGTCCCGTGCAATGCACGAGCGAGTATTTAAAATAAGTAATCTATTAACTAAGAACCTAATCTAATATAGTCATTCTTAAACAATTTGTCAAACAGTCAGAGTTGTTCAAAAGTATAATTCTTAGGTAATTTTTATATTTTATTAAAGGTACCTGAGAATCTAATGAATCTTGACATAAATACAGATAAAAGTAGAGGAGATAATCTAAATAATCTTGACACAAATACACATTTTTTATTTGGATTATATGGTGTACGCTTGATTTCATAATTATTAGATGAGAAAATATTAATTTAATTTTTTTTAATAAATTAATAGTTAATAATAATAACTTGAATAGTCGGTTAAACTTATTTTTATGAATCGTATTAGTTTGGTTATGAATTTTTGTACCCATTGTTATAAGAAGTTTTTTTATGACTTCTATTGGTATATTTGGGAATTTTTATAGTTCGTTTATGAATTTTTATGGATACAACTATAAATATTTTATAAAATTTATGGTTATATTATGAATAAAAAATTAATTTTATGAAAACTTGTAGTTAAATTATATTAAAAATTAGTATATGATAGGCCAAAGTAACATGGAATGCATACTTTAAAGACCGTTGACATAATTTATCCTTATTACAAATTAAAATACTATAAAAAGTTTATAATTTAGGTTAGTTTCACCAACATTTCTCAAATTATGAGAAAATATCACTTAACCCCCTTGAATAAAAAACTAATCAAATAAACATAACTTTCGGGTAATTTCCTCCCAACGTTGACTGATTTTTATGAATTTGGTTAATTTCACTTACATAAGAAATTAGATTTTTTATTGAATAGCCTCTGGTAATGCACACAATATATGTAATATGTGCAATTATTATAACCACGACATAGTGACAAGTAGTTCTATTTGTGTTTTATAAAAGCCTAAATTTATGAAATTTGTATTTTTGATTTTAAAAGTATCAGCCGAATGCAAATTGGATATACACCAAGTGGTTTAATGTATGTATACATATATTTTTGGAAAGTCTAAGTTTGTGAATAGACATTTTTTATGAAAAAAATACGAAGGAATTTAAAAATTGAGTATTGATAATGGAATATCAATAGTTGTAGAAGAAAGAGATGGGCCACTCTACTTAAGAGTGGCTCTAGTTACTATTCTCTCACATTTATATATAATAGAGGGCCAAAATTGGGAATTTTTTTTTGTAGAGGGGCAAAATCGGAAAATAAAAATCATGGGCAAAATCAAAAAAAAATGGTAGAGGGGCAAAATTGAAAAAAAAGGTGGGCAAAATCGGAAAACAAAAATGGTGGTCATGAGCTCGGAAAATAAAATGGTAGAGGGGCAAAATCGAAAAACAAAATCGTGGACAAAATCGAAAAGAAAAAATGGTAGAGGAACAAAATCGAAAAAAAAAAGTTGGGCTAAATCGAAAAAAAAAATTGAGCAGGGGCAAAATCGAAAAATAAAAATGGTGGTCATGAGCTTGAAAAAAAAATGGTGGGAGGGGAAAAATTGGGAAAAAAAATGGTGGGCAAAATCGGGAAAAAAATGGTAGAGGGGCAAAATCGAAAAAAATAAAATGGTATCAGAAAAAAAAATAGTGGTCAAGAGTAGGGGCAAAATTGGAAAAAAAAAATAGGGGCAAAATCAAAAACAAAAATATGGTGGTAAATGAGAAAATGGAGTAGGGGCAAAATTGAAAAGAAAAAATGGTAGTCAAGTAGACACTATTCACTCACATTTATATATATAAGATATATGAAGGAAACGATATTTATTAGAAAAAAACACTCACTTTTAGTTAATTTAGCAGTCTTTAATTTATGAGTTTTTTTTTCTCTTTAATAATATTTTTTACTAGCTTATCGAAGTTTTACATCCCTTTAGATTCTCATGACAAAAAAATATAAAAATATAAAAAAAAATTAATTAAATTAAAAAAAAAGTCTACTAGTGAAAAAGATAATTTAATCAATTTTTTTATATTTTTGCATATTACTCTTCAGGGCGGCCTTCGGACATGGCAACACTTGCGTTTGGAATTAAAAAAATTTAATTTTTTTTATCAAACGATGAAAGAATTCACTTAAAAAAAATTAATCACAAGTCAAAGGAGGTAAATTAACTCAACAATGAGATAATTTAGTTAACTCAAATCGAGCGGAACAAATTTCAATATTATGATATCAAAGTCCACTAAAGCACACCACTAGGGGCGGAGACACGTGAATAAATGAAGTCAATCGACGTCGTTAACAAAATAATTACATTATTATTCTTAATATAATTTATCATAAATACAATTTAACTCTCAAAATAATAATTT
>BRYE01000010.1:2429107-2436607 GCA_030159115.1 Actinidia arguta var. hypoleuca | reverse complement strand
AGTCGTTGACCTTGCTTCTTCTAGATGCTAAAATACCCCTCACCTTGTTTTGGATTTTTTTTAAAATGGTGATAAAGAATTTGGATTGTAGTTGATATGAATAATAAAATACTCTAAATTTACTTTTTTGATTTAATAATAGGATATTGAGTCTCCATTTTGGTTATTTAACAAGGGTATTATGGTTATTTACTCCCAAAAAATAATGTCATTAAGCATCACTTAATTGTATATTAATTTTAAAAATAGGAGATGTCAATATAATTTCAAAAACTTTAAGAAAGATTCCTGAAATTTGATAAAATCTTAGGGGAGGTTAGTGAAATGTACTTCACTTTTTTATTTTCTCAGGTGATACCCAAGAAATTTCTCTCAACCCTATTTTGTAATTGAGATAAATTTCACTGATTTCTCACGAGATTTTTGACAACCAAAGTCAATCTCTTACAGTTTCTGAAATAACACTGATCATTCTTATTTTTAAAACTATTATTAAGATTGTCTACTTAAGCTATTTATTTTTATAAAAATATCAAGATTGCCTTTAAAATTAAGTATTTATTTATTTTTCTTAATACACCAATCAAAATGAATAAAAATTCTATTTTTTTATCTCAAAATACTATTTATTTGTAAACTACTCAATTTTATTTTTTTATCATTAAATATTTTTTTTTTAAAACGGTCTAAATTATTTATTTTTAAGTACTTCTAGTCTAAGTGTACTTAAATAAATTTTATTATTCAAATTCATTAAAATAATAAGAAAAATCTTGAGAAAAAATATGAAGCTAAAAAATAAAGGCAAACTTGTCATTTTTCCAAAGAAATTAACTCCAAATGGAATCTTGATAATAGTTTCAAAAATAAGAGATGTCAGTGTTATATAATAAAATATATGTGAGCTACTATATTTGTTAAAAAAATTTAAGGAAAATCAGTAAATTTACCAAAATAAAAAAATGGGACTAGTGATACTTTTTGGATCCAAATAAAAATACCCTTTATCGGGTAGTCCTTTTTATTGGTTCTTCTTATCCTTTCACTAACCTCCCCTGTGATATTTCTAACAAATACAATTATCTCTTTTGTAGCTTTAAAAACAACAATGACTTCTCTTATTTTTGAAACTAATGTTAAGATTCCGGGTTATTTTATTTGGACCAAAAAAGTTTTTCTATATCACCATTTTGTTATTTTAGTAAAAGTTTCTCCCTCAAAGTTTCTATCAAATACAACCACTTTTTTTATATTTTTTAAAATAGCACTGACATTTTTAATTTTAAAAACTATTATCAAGATTATCTATACAAATAATTTATTATCAAAAATACAAGATTGCCCTTATTTTTTGAGCTTTCATAATTTTTTTTCTCAACATTGCTCTTCTTTTTGTAATGAATTTGGATAACAAAATTTTATTTTTTAAGAATGCTTTGATTAAGAGTACTTAACTAGTAAACAATTTAGATCATTTTTTTTAAAAAAAATACTTATTGATATAAAAAATAAAAATAGAGTAATTTATAAATAAATAATATTTTGAGATAAAAAAGAGAGTGTTTATTTTATTTTAATTAATGTATTAAGAAAACAAATTAAAATACTTAATTTTAAGGACAATCTTATTATTTTTATCAAAAAATTAGCTCAAGTGGACAATGTTAATAATAGTTTCAAAAGTCAGTATGATCAGTGTTATTTCAAAAACTATAAGAGAATGTCTATAATAGTTAAAGCCTCATAGAAAATTAGTAAAATTTATCCAAATTACAAAATGAATTGGAAAGAAATTTCTCGAGTTCAAATAAAATCACCTCAAGATCCCCCCCTCTTGCTAATTTTTGTGCAAAAATAATAAATTTATTATTTGATTTAGGGCTTTCAAAATATTTTTTTAATACACAAATTAAAATAAATAAATATTATCTTTTTAAAATATTATCTTTTTTAATAAATATTATCTTTTTTAAATATTATCTTTTGATAACAAAGTTTATTTTTTAAGTATATTTAGATAATATTTTTTTAAAAAAAAATATTAATATCTCTTTTTTAAAAAAAAAATTGGTAATAAAATTTATTTTTTAAGTATGTTTTAATAAGGAGCACTTAAAAAGTAAAATATTTATATTTATTTTTTTTAATAAAAATTTATTTATAACAAAATTTTATTTAATTTAATGAGTGTAATAAGAAAAAAATTAAAAGTCCTAAATCAAATGGTAAGTTTATCATTTTTATAAAAATATTATCATTAAAGGGACATCTTGACATTAATTTAAAAAATAAGAGATGTCAATACTATTTTTAAAACTACAAGACATGTTGTTGTATTTGTCAGAAATCTAGGAAGGATCAGTCAAATTCAACCCATCCTAAAAAAATCTTATATTTATACATTATTTTTAATTAGATTCCCATTGAAATTATCTATCTGTACACATCTTCTATCCTCCTTCCATTTACTGCCACGTGTCCTTAGAAAAGGACTAGGCTGCTCTACTGTTTTTTTTTTTACTGAATTGATAAAACCTAAGTATTTTGGGCTTATTTTGATGATTTAAATCATTCATATGATAGATATTATCGAGAATTTTAATACTATAAAAAATTGCTTTGATCCGATATATAAGTCAATAGTCGATCAATATAAATTTATACAAAGATAATAAGTATAATTCTATATGTCATACTCATTTTTTACGTTATAAAATAGGTTCGAACGGATAGTAGATTGTGTTCGATCAATGTAAATTTTTAAAATAATAACCTTTATAACAAAATCTACAATATAAACGATTGTAATTATGCTCAAAACAGGACCACCAATAACTGAACTGCACCAATACAGTACAACCACTAAACTTCGATGAAGCTAGGTCCTTTAGAAAATCCCAACCCATTCCCCGCCTCTTCCCCATTTTCATGGGCCAAAACCATCCCTCATTTATTTGATCCGGTGGTATGTTTCCCACCAGATGAATCCCGCTCTAATAACTTTTAATAAATTAAATACGTTCATTATGATACGAAGACTACTTATTCCACAATAACGAAAATACTTTTTCGATCTTTGATATACCAAGGATTTCACTTGAAAAAGGCAAGTGTTCGATACTAATGGATTCGGGCCCATATTCAGGGGCGGACTCAAAGAGGATCTAGCAGGGCCTACAGCCCCTCTTACTTTTCAAAAATTATAAAATTTATTTTAGAATTTTTTTATACGTTAATTTTTCTGAAATATATTAATTTTTTTTTACATTTTAGTTCTCTTTCACTTAAAATTCTGGCTCCGCCCCTGCTTATACCCATGAGTTCCAATTCTTTGGATCTTGTAGCACTTACTGATGCGTAAACGAAAGAAATCAATTGTGACAGCTATGTTGCTGTAGGAAATCTGTGGATGAAATGGAGGAAAGGGAGACCAGAGAAGGAAGACAAGAATTGAGTTGAGACTTCTGTTTTTGTGGGACTCTTGGCAGTCTAAGAGAATATTAGGAAAGATCATGATCAGGACAGATGATCCCTTCACCCTCTTTGACCATTAAGTGTTCGTCACCACATACGTACAAACTCTTGTATGTGGATTAAAATACTCGAAAATATATTTTTAATAAATTATTACAAATTAGTACTAATTTTCTTTTTAAAAAAATATTCCATTTTTGCCCTTTTAGTTGCTGTCTACCAGGCAGGACCATGCTTTTCTCAAAATAGTAGTTCACGAAGTAACTACTAACTAGAGATTGGGTAAAGTCCACTTCAGCTAACCAATGCTTTGGCTGAGTCACAGCCATCAATTTCTCAAAATTTAAATCATTATCTATTAAATATTTTTTGAATATAATTAATATTCATCTTATTTTAAATATAATATCAATACCTTTTCAATAGCACTAATTTTCTATAAATCAGATATATTTATGCATTAGACGTTATATGTATTTTATGTAAATAGAGATGAGTCTCTAATTTTTTTTTCATGAAGTCTCTAAATTTAAGACCCAAATGCATATCTCCAACTGGGAGGCTGAATGGAGCTCATTGAGTCTCCATTTTAGAGGAATGCAGCTAGATTGAAGTTGCTCTTATCGAGCCCGAGACTCAAGCTTGAGTCAAAATCAAAACCGGATAGCATGAATTTGTTGGATAACCTAGTTGGGTAGATTCATTCAGTGAATTAAGAGCAATACGTATGAATTTGGAAATCAGTATTGGTGTTCGATCTATATGCTACTAGATCTTATCACTTTTCTAACAAGTACAACTCGAGCTGAGTTAGAACTTGTGGAGTTGTATGATGGGAGAAAATCAAACATAGATGGAGGTGGTGACTGACAAGCGGTTTTCGATGGCTTGATATTGTTTTCTCGAACATGCAAGATAGCAACAGTGAGAAGGATTGCCCGGAGTTGTTCTAGAGACGGCTCTCTAACGGTTATGTCATGCCTCAGTCAAACCAAGACACGGCCACGTAAACAAACAACTCAAATGCGAAAAAGTTAAACTAAATAATATTACAAATATAAATGTCATTACATCAGAGTACAATACATCTATTCCTCCAGTGGGACCATGCCCTCCATGAGCTATCAAATACAAAGTATGGATGATAATCCATAGATAATACCCGCACCGAGCTCAAAGAATATTATAATTTTTAAAAATATATGTTAATATGTTTATCAAAATAAACTTCACGGCCGGCATCCACGTGCCTCACGATTCAGGAATCCTTGGTACCTGAAATTTATTTTAGTAAATGTGAGTTACTTTGAAAAAATTTAATTATGGGCTTGATGTCTCAAGCCAAAACCATGATACATAACTATACAATGAAAACATAATGTAATAAAATATACTTTCATTCATATCAAAATATAGATTTTGATTTCAAATCATGATTTCACAAATCATCCATGTTTATCACATTCCCAACTCTTCACAAAAGTACTTATCATTTCGCATTTCATTTCTTCTCAAATTTCTGCTTTGCTCAAAAACAAAACTTTTATCATTTAAAAAAACACACCTAGGACCATATCCCTAACCAACCTCATTATGCACCAAGAACATGAGACAACATCCGTCCCACTCCTCGAGCTTTCATCGTAGACATTAACGTTTCTACCGTTTGTCAACTTTTCGGACTTTCACCGTAGGCCTTGACATGCCTTTCGTATGTACCTTTGCTATCTAGGACTTTTAAGTTTTGCCAACTTTACGGACTTTTACCAAAAGGGGGACACTTCCTACCGTTACACAATTGCCATATAGGACTTTCAAGTTTTGCTAATTTTTTGAACTTTTACCCAAGGGGTGACACTTCCTACAGTTACACAATTGCCATCTAGGAGTT
The DNA here is from genome assembly GCA_030159115.1 of Actinidia arguta var. hypoleuca. NCBI lineage: Eukaryota > Viridiplantae > Streptophyta > Magnoliopsida > Ericales > Actinidiaceae > Actinidia > Actinidia arguta. The sequence goes on along the minus strand of BRYE01000010.1, from coordinate 2,431,242 downwards.
TTACCTTGACTTAATCTAAGCCATCTCATTCTGAGTACACGACATACCTAATTCGGTATATTCTAGCGTGTCACTCTCAAACCATTTCTAAATTTTCACACACATACACTTTGCATTTTACTAAAAATTTCAATGCAAGCAACATACTATATAAGTATTTAAACCGTTCATAGTAAATCATTATCGAAACAATGAAAATATATTTACTATAACTCATGCTCATAATCACAACATAACCGATACCATGTAAATATTAAAACTCGTCGATAATAATCATTATTAACATCACTCTCATGCATTTGTTATCAGACATACTCATACTCATAACCATATCCAAGTGTTATTACTTTAAAAAGCTTTCACAAAACATTTCTGCAGGTCACTACCGGTAAGAGTCTGGGTACTATCGATAGACAGGGCACTCTAGAGACAAAATACAAAAATTCACTATCGGTAGTAAAAAAAAATACTACCGGTAGTGAAAAAGTCACTACCGGTAGGGACCCATCCAGTGGCAAAATACGAGAAGTAACTACCGGTAGTGGAAAAAGTACTACTGGTAGACATCGTAGAAAACAGACGATTTTTCGATCTCAGAATTTCAAACTTTTCAAACAAACTCAATCTTCTATTTAGGGTTCAATACCCAAAATAATGCCTCAAATAGACTTTATATAAGCCATTAACAATAACCCATAATTAAACCCCATAAGGAAAACTCTCTTTACCTCAAATCCAAGTAAGAAACTCTAACAATGGTGAAGAAAATGAAACAAGCCCTAGAACTCCGATTCTAAACTTTATTGGTTCAAATCGACACCCTTGTTGAGTAGATAATCTTGCTCCAAAAACCACCACTCAAGCCTCACTCCAATACACACAAATATAAGCTCATAATGAAAATCCTAGAGAGAGAGAGGGAGACAGAAAGAGAGACACTAAATACCCAACTTGGCCTTAAGCCTTGTTTGGCCAACTATAATAAAGTCAAACAATTCATGGGTCAAGCATTTGACCCACTTTCTCACAACTCACTTCCAAAACCCGTCCAAGCCCAGGTAATTTACACTTGGGTCCAACCATCCCACAAGTGTCCCAATTAAATTAAATGGGACCAATCTCACCAATGTCCATAATGATATATATATATACACAAGTGCCATTGTGACGTTATAATTTTTTGGAACTATAAAAGAAAATTTTAAACCCTTACAGGTCAAGTTAGTAATCAGAAAAAAAGAGAAAGCAAGAGAAAAGTCCTTGTCTCAGTTCTTAGAGAGAGAAAATAGATGGATAGAGGGAGAATGACTTACTTGTGAGAGAGGATCTGTCTCCTTTTATAGTGCAACTCAGCGCTTGTGAGGACGCCCCAATTGACATGTTAATGAGTATGTGGTTGACCCAATCATGCCTTTAGGTATGTGTTTGAGAGCTAGTTTATCGTATCATCATTATTTTGATCCCAAGCAAGCAAGTGACGGGGGGAACTTGTCATATACGTTATCCTCTGACCTTAGATCTCGGCTTGGAAAACTCCGCCAAGATAAGCTTATTGACTGAGCTTGTTATGAAGTGACAATCTGGTGGCGACACTTGTCCAAGCTCGACCAGGAGTGAAGCAGGATACTTTATCCTCTTATAGGATTGTATTATTCAAGCGAGACTGAAAGTCAGATGTGTAACTAGCTTTCATCAAACCCGAGACTTGAGCCGAGTCAAAATAAAAAACGATCATCATGGTTAGTAGGAAAACCTAGACTAGGCAGTTTCATCCGGTGAATTAAGGCCGACACATACGAGTTGGGAAATCAGTTTTGGTACTCTATATGCTACTTTGATCATATCACTTCTCTAGCAAGTACAACTCGAGCTGAGTTAAAACTATATTATTCAAGCATAACTAGATTACTAGTCGATCTGTAACAAGCCTTTATAGAAACCAAGACTTGAGACCGAGTCAAAATCAAAATCGATTTGTTGGAAACCCTAGCTAGGTAGATTCATCAAGTGAATTAAGAGCAATACATATGAATTTGGAATTCATATTTGGTGCTCTACATATTAGACACTGTTATATATTATAGTATATTTATTAATAATTAATAAGTATATTATTTATATAACAATAATTTTTA
>BRYE01000010.1:2424107-2426607 GCA_030159115.1 Actinidia arguta var. hypoleuca | reverse complement strand
AAATTAATTTCTATAAATGTGTAAGCAATAATTTTTTACTAACTTGGGTTTAAAACAATCTTCCTTCAATTGGGGAGGTTCTTCTGTAGTATCGTTTGGCATTGCTTTTAAATGCTCTTGTTTTTCAAAAGTCCACTTTTTTCTCCAAGAATGTGTTGGATACTGAATTTGTGGAAGTATAAAACAGCTCGGAAAAGAATTTGATAGGGAAGTCCCAGGTTTGGATACTTCCTGGAAAGATCCTGAAAACTTTTTTCCACAATGGAGGCACTACTAGAGATTTCACACCGGCCGGGCTGGCACCGACAAAGCACAACACATCGCGGACATGGCCAGGCCACTGTTTTTGGGGCATAGCAGGGCAAGGTCCGGCACATTTATGTAAGTATATCTTAAATAACTTTGGGTTTTTGACTAATTAAACTCATTTATTAAAAAAAATACATGGCACGAGCACGATTAGGCATGACATGACACGAATGGGTCGGGTCAATGGGCTGTGCCGGGCCTAAGTTTTTATCAATTGAGCATGACACAATTAAAAATGGGCATGATATGGCACGTAGCACGTTAAACACAGAAATAAATGATCCGGACTGGATGGCATGCCGATTTGACACCTCTAGGCTCGACTATGAACTTGCACACAGCTGGAAAGACCCCTCTCTCTCTCTCTCTGCATTGGAAGGCCATTGACACGTTGGCTGAGTTTTTACCTGTTTTCCATGTCCCAAATTGCAGTTGATGGTCAATGTGATGGGGATGAACTTGTTAGAAAATATCAAGCTTTTCTCTAATCTCCGGAATTCCAATCTCTAGCTGATGAACGATAACTGGCAAGGTGTAAAGAATTTCACAGAAAAAGAGAGAACGTGAGTTTCCAATTCGGAGGCTTCACCCCGAATGTCTGGTAGCTCACAAATTGGAATTGGAATTGAAAATATACCCTCCATACGAATTTTTATTGCTTCATTTACCCTATCCATCGCGCATTTTCCCCTCAATAAAATTAGAAAACAGAAAGTATAATATAAGAGGGCATTTTGAAGATTTGCAATAACAATTAACTATCTCAAGATTGTAAAACCAACGAATCATGTGACATGCTTAGAAAGTTTGCTAGTCATGAATATTGTGGAGACTTAAAATAAGAGTCTCATATCGAGTAACCAGAGAGTATGGATGCCAACACTTATATAAATAATGAGAGAGGTGCTTCTAAAAACCGTACTTACCTGGACGGGGTCGATGGGTGATCAACAAGGCCTATTGCCTAAGTTAGTGGCCTCCATTGCACTTGGGAGGGGTACTTGCTTAAGGTCTATCCAAATGGTGGAACTTACGTCATAAGTTGCGGTAGTGGGGGCCTGTTGCCCTTTCCAAATCTAGTTCTAAAACTTTTAGTCTAAGGACATCCATACCCAAGTGGTGGAGCCTATGAAATTTGTGGTAATGGGGGCCATTTGAGTGGTAAGATCTGTGGTAAGAGTGTCAGGCCAGGGAAGCAATTTGGGGAGACCAATACCATCCCAAAACTGGTTGGGGATTTGATTTTTATTACTAAAACTGGAATCTGTTTTAGTGGTCAAAGTGGATCAAATTGCCATCTCTACTTGGGACATTGACTCAATCTTATCAATCAATGATGGAAAGGAATGTCACCAACACATTGCTCTTTTGCTTTTGTTTTCTTGTTTGTGATGTTCCCAAGTTAAAAAAGAGAAAATGAAATTCATCCGTTTCGAAGGGCCTTGCTAAATAAGTAATGCTCGTCTGGTTTACCCTAAGTCACAAATTCGAGGAGCGGAAATACGAGAGTGACAACTTATAAAATTCAAAGGGTCGAGAGTGTCTCTAAAGTGTCTATGTTATAAATTTTTTTAATCAAAATATATTCATATATTTGTATTATTAATTTTTTATATAGTAAGTAATCTTATAATTGTAGTACTATGCAAGTATAAAATTATACTGCAATATAGATATTCAAAAACTGTTAACACTTTGAATTTTAAATTTTCAACATTTTTATGTCCTCAATAATAATTTAATTAAGGGGCATGACCTGACCTACCCAACCCAATTTCTAACATTTCTCTTAAGCTATATTTGAATGATGAATTTCTGGAAGGATCTAACAAATGACCACTAAATTCAAATAATTTGAACTTAAAGACATGGAGCTGCTACATAATCCAATTTGCTTTCAGGTAACTGGAATTTCCCTCCTCCCCTCTCTCAAAAGTGTTGGAACCTGGCAGGCTATTGGCATGTTTTCGGAGTTAATTGTGAGTCCTTTAACCTGTATTCCATGTTCCCATATTGCAATTGATGGGGATGAACTTGTAGGAAGATATCAGTCTTTTGCTTTAGGCTGTATTTCAATCAACGATATAATGTTCAGAACTGTTAGGTCTCTATCTTTTTTATTTATTTATTTATTTCTCATTAAATCCTTGATACAAACTGTGGAGTTCCAACTTCTAGATGATGACTGACA
>BRYE01000010.1:2414107-2416607 GCA_030159115.1 Actinidia arguta var. hypoleuca | reverse complement strand
AGAGGGATCACGAGATCCCGAACAACGTCCTAGTAGAGTGACCCAACTTGAATGAAGAAGCCGCAACGGTGCGAGGACACGATGACCGTATCCCAGTCCGCACGTGGCTGATTCATTAGGCCGGACTTGGGTTCTCTGTCAGCCTAAAGTTGAAGGATGTGATGGCTCGCCGTGGCCTCACCTTCATGCAAGTGTCCATCAACTTCGTGAGGATCATGTTCGCAATCGATACCCTGATGCGAAGGAAGGGGCTGCCATTCTCCGCCTCCGACCTACTGAACATTTACACGGTAGTTCGGCCTATGCAGGAGCCCGACACGAAACCTCTTCACCGGTCATGTAGACAATTGGAATAGGCTTGTTGTAGATTCTGGAAAGAACAATAAGTACTCAGACCAAAACTCAAAAACAAAGTGCTTGAAACTTGACCAAGTCTCTCTTCATAGAGGTACACAAATGAGCACAAACTAGATTGGCAAAAGAACTGTTATTTAACACAAACCTGTCCTTTTCTCAAAAATTAAAAAAATCAAACTGATCTATTCAGTTTCTAAATCCATTAACCATTAAAGAAACCAAATACATGGAGACTATAGCCATATTTGGATCAAGGATTTATGGAGACATTTTGGGAGGAAAAAAAAAAGTACAGAAAAAAACATTAAATCTGAACTGAATCCCTTAATTTTTCCATTTCCCTCTCTCTTTCCAGGCCACCACCAAATCCTTAATCTAAAGATTCCAAACACAGCCTTGGGATTTTACAAAAAACAAGCAACCATATAAAGGATAGTCCTTAACAGTATGGGCACACAACACACCACAACCAAGCAACACTAGCATTGACAAGTCGACTTCATGACTAACATTTCCTTAGGCTGTGTTTGGATTAAGGAGTAAGTGAGTGACAAGGAAAAGGAAAGGAAAAAGTTAGATGATGAGTGGAAAGGAAAAGGTAAAAGTAGGTGAGTGGAAAGGGAAAACTTTCTGTAACTTTTTTCTTTCATTTTCCTTTAATCAAATCTTTAATCCAAACAGCCTTAGGCTGGATCGAGGGTTTAGGGTGAGATTTCTGGAGGAAAAAGATTCAATTTGAATCGTGGGATTTTTTTAACTTTTTACCTTCCTTTTCCGCCACCAAATTCTACACAACCTTAGAAGAAGCTCGTCTTTTAGTGGATTTCCAGTAGAACCAACCTGCAATTATGGTGTTTCCAACAACATTGGTTAAGAGTAATGCCATAGTCAAATTACTACTATAAACATAGGTAATTTTTTCAGAGACTATCATAGCACAAATTTCACATACCCCAAATCTTACATACACTAGGAATCATCACAAGATTTTAACACAACAATAAAGTCATTTAAATTGTCAGAAAAGGCTAACATTTCCTAATAATTCATTCAAAGAACCCCACCCCACCCCCAAAAAAAAATAGGACGAAATTTTGAAAGCAAAGCAAAGCAAAGAATAGAGAGAAACATTTCAAACACAGAAACCTACGCAATAAGAACGAAAATACCTCCAATGGATCACTAATCGATTACAGTCAAGTCAGTGACCAAACAATATAGACATTACAGAATTAGAGTGTATTTGTGTATGTGTATATATATAAGAGAGAGAGAGAGGGAGGGGGGGAATGAAACACAAAGAAACTTACAGTACCATTTGGGTACCGATTATTCCTAGTCTGAAACTAGACTTCATGATGTATATGAGCCTATATACATTTGTATGTGTGTATATATATATATATATATATATACACCCCCATACATACGTGTATTGGGTTCATATCCACACATATTACTCGTACTATATCTATTTAAGTCCATCAGAAGAGAGAGAGAGAGAGAGAGAGAGGTGGATCCTTTACATCGATGTCTCTTTCCTTGTATGTTTTAACTCGCAAGTTAAAGGGGAAGTAAATTTATTTGGGTGAAATACAATAACCTCTCCTGAGATTTGTCTTTAATATATAAAGTATCCCTGATATTTTAAAATTATAATAACCTTCCCTGAGGTTTGAAACTTTTAACAGATTTTTTTTTAAATACAATGATCACCCCTGAGATTTAGGGTTAATACACAAAGCAACCCTAAAATATACTTACCATCTCAGGGGTGCTTTGTGTATAAACCCGGAATAACAGGGGTGATCAGTGTAATTTCTCAAATATCAGGGGACATTTGTATTAAATACAAACTTTAGGGGAGGTTATTATAATTTTTTAAATATCAGGGATATTTTGTGTATTAACATGAAATCTAGGGGTGGTTAGTGTATTTCACTCAATTTATTTTTAATCTTCAATATTTAATTTTTGTGCTATCTTATTTATACTATAATACTTTTTAATTAGGGATATTAATTTTTTTGGAAGAATTATGTAAAAAACCCGAAAGAGTTTGATCATGGTTCTTTGGACTTTCTCACCCAAAATTTATCTTTCATGCTAATTGATTTTTAGGGTAAATTTCACCGGGGGCGGA